>BQNB010059688.1:0-37222 GCA_026074375.1 Tanacetum coccineum | reverse complement strand
GGGTCTTGGTGAGCGTTCTTGTCCCTCAGCAAGTATGCTCTTCCATGGGCATTGTTGTTTGCTTTTGGGCACTGGTTTCTATAATGCCCTTTTTCTTCACAGGCATGGCAAGTTATGGATAGGGGTGTAAACGAGCCAAGTCGAGCCGAGTACTGCCAAGCTCGAGCTCGACTCGAATACTAAAACTCAAGCTCGAGCTCGACCGAGCTTTATATTTCGAGCTCGAGCTCGACTCGTTTAGATCGAGTCAATTTCGAGCAGTTTACGAGTCGATCTCGAGTAACTCGCGAGTTGTCTCGTCTCGTTTACACCCCTAGTTATGGATATTAGTTGCAGGTTGTTTTCAGTGGCTGGCCCTTTGTTTCTGCAGTTCCTGGTCAAATGACCTACCTTGTTGCAAGTCTGACACTTGACAGTGCAAGGTCCTGTGTGATGCAGGGTACATTTCTTACATAAAGGAAGGTTTCCAGCATACCTATTGTTTTCAGTTATGGTGACAGCATAAGCCCTGATGGTTTCTTGCCTTCTATTTTGTTGTTGTTGGTGATCATTGTTGCGGTTGCTATTGTTGTTACGGTTATTCTGGTAGTTGTTGTTGTTGGTGAAGGTTCTTCTATCATCAAACTTTCATTTGTGATCATTGGTTCCTTGTACAGAATTGTACTTTGTTACTTGATCCATTAACCTCTGGGTTATGGTAATAGCTTCCTCCAAAGTTTAAGGCTTTAAAGCGGTAACGTTTCCTTCAATAGTTCTGGGTAATCCCTCGATGAAGACTTCCATGAGTTTCTCAGAATTTGGCATCATATTTGGGCATAAAACTGCCAATTCCTGGAATCTTCTAACGTAAGTCTTGAGATCATTTCCTTTTACAGTCAAATTGTAAAATTCATCTTCCATTTTCTTAACCTCAGTTTAGGGACAATACTTCTTTATTAAGAGCTTTTTAAATTCGGACCAGGGAATCTTGTAGGCTTTGTCTATTCCAATAGGCTGGGCGAATGAATTCCGCCAGGACAAAGCTTCTTCAATTAGAGTACCTGTAGCAAATTTCACTTTGTAGTCCTTGGTACAGTTGCTACGGGAAAATAATGATTCAGTTCGTTCAAACCAGCGGATGAGGCCAACAGCGCCTTCCGTACCTTTGAAATTGAAAGGTTGGCAGCTCATAAACTCTTTGTAGCTACATTTTCTTGCTACAAGAGTTTCTCTTTGTCGTGGTTCCTAGAGGTATAGTCATATTTGCCATGGAGCACTTGTGCTTCCAGAGCTGCGGCAACACTATCAACAACTAGTTTCCTTGATGGCGGCCTGAGTCATGGGTGGTGCTGCAGATGTTGATGTCCTTTTGGGATCCATTCTATCAACATTTACAAGGCAATAAGAATCCATACCAATAATATAGTCATATCACAAGTCATTGTCAAAATTTTCATACATAGTGATATTGAAATCATTTAACATAGATACTTATTTGAGACAACAAAGAAATACACATCCTTTGATATTACATTGTAGGATATAACAAAAAAATTTGAAATCTAAGACTTCCATAGATAGGCACTCTAACAAGCATCTGACTCATTAGGTTCCCCGAGGACTGGTTCACTTCCCAGTGGTCGCGGTATGATCCATAACGAGTTATCTAACTCTGCAAAGATAGACTCATCAAAGGGATAGTCTGGTGGTGGTGTAGTTGACCTAACCGGTGATGAAGATCCTACTGATGAAGACGAAGATAATGGAATGGGTGATCCAACAGGAGGCTCAGTATCTCTAGGTGGTGTAGGTGGAATCATATGCTCAATGTCTTGATTATTAATCATATCCATGATACCTGGGCACAAAGGTTCGAGAAAACCGAATGGTAAGAGAACCATGGTAATCCCAGATACATAAAGATATGAGTCATCACAATACAGGATATAGGATAGACAACCACGACATACATAAATCTGTATCATGAAACAGCGAGGTATAACAGAATCACAACTGTATTATGTCATAAATAACTTGTCTACATATTTTACATAACCAAAATTTGACAAGTGTCGATATTTATGCCACACATCCCGTGGTTGGATTCTAAACAAAAGCTGTAAATGACAAGGATCTAGTCTAGTAGTCTGGTGGTCCTCCCTTGTGTGGTTATCTTGAGTTCATGGACAAGGTCTAGAAAGAATCTTTAAATATCTGATCGGTGGTGAACCTAGATATCCTCGATGATCATCTCCAGAGTAGAAATCCTGACGCGAGCAAGAACAATCTCGTCGTCATGCCCCATTTGCTTTCTCTGAAATCCAGCAATCTGGGTACGGGCTTCTTGAAGTTCGGTTTCTAGTTGGTCAAAATCTCGCTGTATGATTACTCGACCATTACCAAGACCTTCTATCTTATCTTCCATGTGCTCAATGCGCTCAAGAGGGAGCTCATCTAAGTGATTCAAAATAGTCTCGATCTGTTCCTCATGGCGCTCCAGACGCGTCACATGAGACTCTCTCCAATCTCAAATACATGAGTAAGAAGAAGGAATCAATAAGAGTAAGGATGTAGAAAGCAAGCTCGTTTCTGAGGTGGCACAATCTCCTCGGGAAGAAAGAAATCTCGAGGATCAAATAGTGGTGATGGTGGTAACACTAGAGATGGAGGCAAAATGGTTGGTGGAGCAATAGGAGCTTTATGTAGATGGAAATAGTATTCAATTACTAGTATCATTATATGCTTGCATGACCTTCATATACGGATCATCATGGAAAGGTGAGATGGTTAGTGAGGCTGAACGATCCTTAGATGAATCCTCTGAAGGGTCAGAAGAGGTGTTTCCTCGTGAGGCTGGGGAATAGTCCGGTGAAGCCGGGGTATAGTCAAGAGACGTTTGTAGAGGAAAAAGCATCCTCGACATCAGAATCAGATTGGATAATAATAGGGTGGGAGGATGTTGACATGAACTCTGTAAACAAAACTAGTAGAAATAACATAAGTTTTATATTTGCTTAATATTATGTTCATTTGTTAAACAAATCTCTTTACAAAAACTCTATTCAGTAAACGTAATGCAACGTAGGACTTTCTGGAATGGAAAATGGTTGATAGTTAAGTTTTTAAACCCTGTTCTCTAGAACCGCGGCTCAGATACCAATCTGTAACACCCCAGTAAGATAATTCACATAGCAGTGAAAGCCTAAAATGAGGTAATTACTTCATGTATCACAGTTATAATCATAGAAAACACTCAAATGAACATTTTGGAAAATTAGTTATCATGCAATAACAATTAGAGTTTTCCACAAAAGGAGGTCCCAAAATACATTTAAACAAAAGATTGAATGAGTACAATTTGGAAAGACGTCTTTCATGTCCATATCCACTCTGCCTTGGATTTTTTTAATCACCTGAGATAAACATGGCTAAAAGGATCAACACAAGATTGAGTGAAATTCCACAGGTTTTGCAATATAATGTTGAATACAAGTTTATGTATATTAATAAATTGCAAACGAATTACAATATCATAGAAAAAAATATTATGCTCTAAGCTCCTACAGCACCCCCCCCAACACGTTTAACATGGAAGTTCAATCAATGACATTTAAGAACGAATTCCTTACATGAAAAGGTAATTTGCGAAATTACCCATTATTTCTAAAATAAATTGCACTTGGTTACCTCACATGTAAACCACAACAGGATTCGTCCAAACCCCCAATAGATCTAACCATAATATTCGCGTTCCACACATAAGTGATTATGGTTCAAGATATAAAGAATATCGTCAAAGTAGGTAACCTTAGGCAATAAAATATCAAGATAGCATACAGTTTTTTGGGGAAAAAAAAAAAAAAAAAAAAAAATACGTGTATTCATGGTTTTAATAGCACGTATCTCCCCTCCTGAATTGGAAACATTAAAAAGTGGGACTATAAACTCACCTTCAAATGGAAATCCTTGATTGATGTCAAAAATAACTCAAATGAAATAAACGGCTTCGTCACCCACCCAACCTGGGGTAATATGTCAAGTCTGAGTTTTATATTTCAAAATTTTATTTCATAAAGTTTAAAGTAAATATTAATTTGGTTTATTAACTTGTGAAAATATCGTATCACTGTTTGGGCTATCATAATCCAGAGGTCATGTAGTAAACGTTTGAGGAGCTAGGACACTTTAAATATCGTAATCCATAAACCATCGTCAAAAACGTCTACCCAAATGAAAGCTCCTCACATAAAATTCCCCTATTAACGTGATACGTTATAGTTTAAATGATAAGATTTTATCTTTTAAGTTTCTTTAAAAGCTAGTGGATGATAAATTATGTTAAATATATAACATAATTGATTTATAATGTTTCGATCGATGAATGATAAATGTTTCGGGTTTTAATAAAATCGAGTCTTATAATGTTTAAATATATTTTTATTATTAAATATAAAAACATTACATTTTATACCCTTAAGAATTCGAAAATGGCAATATATACCCTTGGTATATATTATTTTACAATTTAAACCCTTTATATAATTTTATACATTTTAACCCTATTTTAGAAAGTTGGCAAAACAAGTCCTTGTGGTTTTAAGTTTAGGTTAATTACATTTTTGGCCCAAAAGTTAAATAAGTTTCAAAAATATTCCCCTCATCATAATACGATTTTGCGTTTTTTTATGTCCCAAAATTTCTCATACTTTTGCATTTTGAGCTTAATTTCATTTAGCAACTTTTAGCTTATCACAATAAGCTGAAATAAGTTAGTTTTGTGGATTTAATAAGCTTATAGCTTATGAAATGAGCTTATGGGCTCGTTAGCCCAATAAGGGTGCGTTTGGTTTTGAAATTTACATTTTGAAAGCTTATAGCTTTTAGGGTTTGATTCAAAGCTCATAAAAATGACTGTATAGCTTATTTAAATAGCTTATGAGATTAGCTTATAGCTTATCGAAGAACAAAATGATTCTTTTAAAGTTTAAAAAGGGCATGTTTGGTTTAGGAAAACCAAACGAATGGCCTTAGGGTTCAAGGGCTTAAACGAGTGGCTTAATCAAAGCCTATAAATGATCTAAAATATATAAGAGCTATAGAACGATTTTCTATGAACTTACTAGGGCTAAATATGGGATCGAAATGGCTTTATGGATCGTTGTAACTTTTGGAGTCGGAATCAAGAACCATGTCTAACTTTACTCCTTGGGTCTTTCGTGGCTTTTACTACTAGACGCTGTAATACTACTCTTCTATATAACGGTGACCTACTGTTTTACTTTACTACTTTACTTAATAGTTCACATACCTCTTTTAACTGTTTTACTTCAAACTAACTTTTTAAACTTACCTTACTACTTAACGCCTTTTCTTGACGTTTTTAACGTACTAACCTTCTTAACTTTGCATCTAATTACTTACTATACTTATGGTCTTTTTCTTTTCTTCTTTGGCTCTAATAGATCCAGAACAAGGGGAGTGAGGTTGTTAAAATTTATGTGTTATGAATGTGTATGTGTGTTCGAGTATATATAGGGCAAGGGAAGGAGTGGTGGCCAAGTTTTGGGGTCTAGCTTATCATTGTGACTATGGAAGCAATGAGCATAGCATAGCAAAGTTTGGGAGAGGTGAGGGTTCAAATAAACAAGGTGGTGACCAAAGATTAAACTTGGTGCCAAGTGTTACAAGGTTGTTGATCCCATTCCTTGATCGATTCCTTAGCTTGTCTAAGGTTAAATTATCTTGGATAAATCCAAAATAACTTGTTGTAGAAACTTTGTATGTATAATAAAGTGTATGAGGAATTATAAATAAAACAGTAATTGTGAATGAATAAAGATATAACCAAACACTCCAATATTATTAGATCAATAATATGAGTACTCTTCACTAGTACTAGGGTTTACAACCTTGAAGCTTTTTAAATCGACTTGACAACTATGAAAACTTGTTTTTCAACTAATGCCCTAGAGCCTCTTTTTATAGACTAAGGAGTCCTAGTCGGCTTACAACATATACTAAAGATAAACATAAACTTATAGAATATTCTGATACAATCTATTCTATAATTATTTTCTAATCTTCATCTCCAAGTAATCCTTATCTTCTGCCATCTCTGACTTCCTTTAGCAGTATTAATCTTCTCTGGAAGTACACACTAACACTGGCAGTACTAAAATTGTGCTAGCAGTACTAACTCAGTTAATACTGTTAGTTATAATCTGAGCAGTACTAACCTCTTGTGAAGATTTATTCTCAACAATCCTCCCCTAAACTTGTGATTTACCCTCAAATCTCAAGTTTCTACTGAATTAAATCTTCTAGCTTATCCTACTGAGGATGCTTCCAAACACACTATCTTCATTGATTAAGTTCAGACCTGATAAACCTTAAAAGCTTATATGCCATTTCAGTGACATTATAATTCACATGAAGTTTCCATCAAAGCATTCTTGTAAGTGTATCTTGTGGAAGTGGATACTTTTTCTCAACTAGCATATGAATGCTTACTTCTCCTAGCATCAATGAGTGAACTCCATAAGAATAATAGAATTTCCATTCTATCAACTCTTGACTGTTATGATTTTTCCAAACTGCATCATCACTATTTGGTTTAAACATAACCTTCATGTCTCCCCAGAGCATTAGATCATCAAAACCTGGTCTTGTAGATGCATACTTCTCATTAAACAATATAGTACAAACACAATTTCAATCTTTTTCTAATCAAAATCATTTCACATTTGACTAAAGAATATATAAGTCTTGTAACTTCCATCTGCCATGTGTATCTCATAATATCCCACATCTTCTTTGCAATACGATTTACAACCAACTATTTAGGATTTAACAGCCAATAGAGTCACACTAATTACTTCTTCAGAATCAGAAATAACTTCTACATACTCCATAAGTTTTTCTGGATCATCCCGCTTCTTCTGCCTTTTGTCCTTGTCCTCTCTAGGTTTTGAAGCCTTTCTTTTCAATTTTCCTTCAGCTTTCCTAGAGCTTTCTTTCATAACTTGTTCAGGTATAACATCTTCTTTCTGAACTGTCTCTTCTTCAACTTGTTTTGAAGACTCTTCATCCTTTTTCTTTTCCTTTTCTTCTTCAGTAGATTGCTTTTGAATAAAACATGATCTCTTCATTACCTCCTTTTCAATCTCAGAATCCTTAGGTACAATGACTTGATTATGATCCCATACTCTTTCAAATATAGGTCTAATCTCTTCATATTTCATTCATTTGAAATGACTCAACTTGTATCCTCCCTGATTCTTGAAATACATACATATGTTCTTCCTAACTTCAGCTACAGAGAAATATCTTTCTGAGTGAATTATATCTACACAGCAGATCACAATCCACTCCAATCATATCTGAGCTTGAACAACTGTTAGCCTGCAACTTCCTCCTCTTTCATCTAACTACTTTTTGCAATTCCAAGGCTGATCAAAGTCAATCCTTTCTTTGTTCTTGTTTTTGCCTTAAATCTAGCTCCTATTCAGCATTGAATCTAGTTTGTTCCTCCTCTAATACCTTCTTAGCTAATTCCTCATCAACACTTATTTATACTTGAACCCTCTTCTTGATTTTCTTTGGAGGCTCAGACTCTTGCAAAATAGCTTTTCCTTTATCTTTTACTGTACTCCTTTTGATATTTACCAATGTTTCAGTAAGAGTTATTTCATCATCATCATTTTAGAGGACTATACATACTAAAACATCCACAACACTCCTCCCTTCAAGCTTAGTCTTCTCATGTGCCTCCCTTTCTTTACTGCTTTTGACCAAGTTACATTCTATCTTGATTAATTTATTCAATCATCCTCCCCTGTTTGGAAGGATCCTCAATATCCAAACTGGCTTCTTCATCTTCTAAGGAGTTAACAATTGTACTTCTTCTTTTGAGCTTGAGCTTGTTCTCTAATTTCTTTACTCTTTTAGTGAGAGTGATAAGGGACTTGTTGTAGACATCTTTAGTGCTTCTGAGTTCATCCTCCAATGCTATAACCTTATCTAATAGTTTTGTACATATTTCCATCAATTCCAAAAGTTGCATACTACCCTCCACACTTCGAGATGTGTTACCTTCTCCGAGTGGTGGTTTATTAGGTAAGTTAGATAGCCTTTCAAGCCTAGCCTGAACAGGACTACCCCCATGGTAAAGTGGCACCTGGAACCACCTTCTGAGCTAGTTCTTGGAGAACTTAGCCTTGATGGTGTTGCCTTGGTTTGGGTCTTAGATATATTACCACTGCCCTGCTATGCTTCTAAGCTAGAAGCAGTAGTGGTAGCCCTCCTCAATCCATCATGCATCTCCTTAGTGATGGCCTCATCTGCAACATGTGGTAAGACATTGGACTGAGGTATCCTAATGCCTATTCTTCGTGATCTGGTCCTAGTTGTCCTATTAAGGGATGGATATTATTTGTAGTTGTGGAGATGTTCAATAATGCGTCGCGAATGTTGGGTCCCCAACTTGGCTTGTTGACACTTCACACCCTTGAGATAAATGTTCATGAACAAGCATTTGTTGGAAACAATGCTGTTTCCAATACCCCACCCCCCCACATTCAAACCCGCCCAGAAAAACCCATAAGATCACCCTCTTCACTTGCAAAAAACTTTTTATGTAGAAGAGGAGCAATATAAAAGTTCTCTTAATGAGAGTGTTCAGTCTAGTGTCTTTGTTCAAAAACAATTGTAAAAATCTTAGATACATCAAAAATTTATATTTATTCTCCAAGTTTTTCACCATGCCATCAAAAATTAGTTTAGAAAAATTAAACATTCTGTTTGTGGCCAGACAAATTATAGCAGTTGCTATGTTACTACTAAACTGTTCCCAAGAAGTTTTCTTTGGGCTTAGAACATGAAAGATGGTATGGATCAAAAATTTCCATTGTGGGAAAAAGTGACCTTTTTGAAAAGTTAGTTTATCAGAATCTGTCACATACCCCATCAAAGCAAGTTGTTCAAAAATTTCAGTTGTTGGTAAAGTACTAATACCATCAGCATCTGCCAATTTGAAATGTCTCATGACAGATGCTTTAGTAATAGACTTTTCTTGACCATCAACTGTTGCAATTAACTCTATTTCTCCATTATCAAGTGTTTTGACACTAGCAGTGCACCAGAACTGATTGATAAGAGAAACATAAATAGTTAGAGTTTTAGTTAAAGCATACCTGATGTGGCTAGCATTTAGAAAGTCCACTATTTGATGAAAGCCCTCACTTCCTTGAGGCTTATATAAGAAAGCGACCATATTGTGCTTATCACAGAATTGCAAGTTTGCCATTAGAGATTAATAAGAAGTGTAAAACTTGATTATGGTTTTGGGTTTTGGTCGATTATGATGGTATGAGATTTTAACAAGAGTAATTGAGATAGTATTGATGACACTTAAGGGTTTTGATATGATCGACTGAATAAATAGTGATTTTAACTTGAAGAAATCTTATAAGTTAGAGAAGTATCATGAATTATCCAATTGAAGTAACCTATAAGTGGATATACAGGCAAAAATTTCTCAACGTATATCAATTAAATGATAACCTGATTTCTCCGCCAAACCGTAACGAACGGTAACCCAAGCAGTACAAGTGTAAAAACTAGCATATTAAGCTTTTTTGCCCTAGCAGTACTAAGTTTGTCTGACAGTATTAACTTGTTCTCCAATAATCATACAATAACATGCCTCTAATTCATATCACGAGCATAAACACTAATAATAATTAGATAGCATGTGAGAATTCATGAGATCCATATTTATGGTATAACCCCAAAATAAAAATTAAAATCATGACCCCTTATCGTCCCAAAGTTTTAATTAAAAAACCACAAGTCCTCCTACCAAGATAACAAAAACACTTTCTTACATACATCCGCTGTTGAGATTAATTCTGTTTGTCAGTTTTCTCACAATATTAGTCATACTGCATGTGCTTATCCCTACAAATGTTAAGTCCAACACGAAGAAAAAACACATTCCAAGCTATGTTTATGCTTGACCAATATTACATTATGACTAACAATCTTAATTATACACTACATATTAACTGACAAACACAACATACTAATACCGTTACAAAACTTTTACAAAGACATAAAGAGATTTAACATTAAGGATTAAGCATTCTAATACTTTAGACCAAGTACTGAAAACCTTCCAGCATCAAAAACCTTTTATAACAGAATCTGCAAACATTTTATGTTTAGTATCAATTTTAAAACCATTTTAATTTAAAAATAACTTATTAGCATTTGCAATCTCATTATATAAAATAAAGGTCTAATCTCTATATGTTTTGTTTTAGAAGTTTTAACAAGATTTTTCAATAATGCAATATATTGGTTAATATCAATGTGAATCCACAAGTATTCATGAAATTATACCTATAATCCAGCAATTTATTTTGAATCAAAGACATAAAGAGATTTAAACATTAAGGATTAAGCATTCCAATACTTAAGACCAAGTACTGAAACCTTCCTGCATCAAAACCTTTTGTAAGAAGATCTGCAACATTATGTTCAGTATCAGTTTTAACCATTTGAATTAACTTTTTAGCATTGCAATCTCTTATAAAATGATGTCTAATCTCTATATGTTTTGTTTTAGAATGTTGAACAGGATTTTCAATAATGCAGATAGTACTGTGATTATCAATGTGAATCATAGTATTCATGAAATTATACCCATGATCCAGCAATTGATTTTGAATCCAGAGTACTTGTCCACATCAACTAGCAGCAGCCACATATTTAGCTTCAGTTGTAGAGGTGGCAACTGCAATTTGCTTCTTACACTGCCATGATATCAACCTATTTCCCAAAAACTAACAACCTCCAGTTGCAGACTTCCTATCTTGAGTTGCTCCAGCATAGTCACTATCAGTATAAGCAACTAGTTCAAATGGAGAATCCCTAGATTACCAAAGGCCTAATGTTGGTTTGCCTTTAAGATATCTAAAAATTCTCTTGATTGCTAAGAGATGAGATGTCTTTGGTGTAACTTGGAATCTGGCACATGCACATACTGCAAACATAATATCTGGCCTAGATGTTGTAAGATACATTAAGGACCCAATCATAGATCTATAGAGATGTACATCAACATCATCAGCATCTCTATCTTTGACTAAAGGCTTTTCTAAATCAACTGGAGTAGAAACAGACTTCACATCTGTGTAGTTGAATTTCTTTAAAATCTCAGCTACATATTTATCATGACTTATAAATATTCCAACTTCTTTCTGTGTTACCTATAATCCTAAGAAGAAAGTAAGTTCTTCCATAGAACTCATCTAAAACTTATTCTTCATAAGCTTCTCAAATGCAGTACACAGTTCCTTGTTTGTAGAGCCAAAGATAATGTCATCACATAAACCTATACAAGCAAAATATCTCCTTTTTGCTTCTTAATAAAAATGTTTGATCTATCTTCCTCTTTTAAACCTATTGCCCAAAAGATAGTTAGCCAAGGTTTCATACCCTGCTTTCGGAGCTTGACGTAACCCATAAAGTGCCTTGACCACCTTGTAAACTTTGTCTGGGTGGTCAAGATCTTTAAATCTTGGTGGTTGAGTAACATAAACCTCTTCCTCAATAGTTCCATATAAGAATGCACTCTTCACATCCATTTGATATACCAGAAAACCCATAAAAGAAGCATAAGCCAAAAACAATCTTATTGCCTCAATTCTTGCCATAGGAGCAAAAACTTCTTCATAGTCTATGCCTTCTTCTTGTCTATGACCATGTGCAACCAACCTTTCTTTATTCCTAATCACAATCCCTTTTTTTATCTTTCTTGTTTCTGAAGACCCATTTTGTTCCAATGGCCCTCTTCTCATTAGGCAAATCCACAAGTTTCCATACCTGTTAGAGCTTGAACTACAAAAGTTCTTCCTGTATTGCTGCCACCCAAAATGAATCAGATAGAGCTTTAGCAATGCTTATGGGTTTAATCTGTGATAAGAAACAAGCATATAAACAAGTATTTAGGGTATCATGTGTTTTCTGTTCATATACAACACTGAGAAACCCTTGTTCAGAAATAGATTTTGTCATTCTTCTTGTCTGAATAGTGGACTTCACATCTCCAATCACATTTGTAATTGGGTGATCTTTATGGATTCTTGTATTTAGAGTGGGTGGAACTGTATAGGAATTTGTGATGTTCCCCAAATCAACTTCTGGTTCATCTTCATCACTGAAGAACTCAAGATGAGTGGCTTCAAGTGTATGACTAGCTCCCATTTTGAACATGTCTTTAGGGCTATCTTGATCATTTGAACTAGCAGTATAAATGATGATCATCCAGGTATTAATTTAAAACGACAGTATTAACTTCACGACTGGCAGTATTAACATGTTGTCAGCATTATTAACATCCTTAGGACTAGCTATCATCATTCAAACTTATCTTATTTCATCACTCTAATTATTTGGAACCATCTTCACCTGCTTTTAGCTCATCATTAGACAGATTTTGGTTGCAACCATTACCAACGTCTTTGAAAGGTGAATCAAAGTATGAAGCATCTTTCCAAATTGGCATTACAATGCAATCTTGGTTGATTTCTTTCGATGTACCTGCATTAAGTTCTCCTTGTGTACCTACATATTCATTAAGTGATTGTACATTAGCTACTGGTACATTAATTTCATAGATTAGGGGTTAGAGAATCAATATCAAACAACCACTTTGGACCATTCCCTTCTATCATAGGCTTATTCTCTAAAAACCTAATATGCAAGTTTTCTTCTACCCTCCCGGTTCTTGTGTTGTAAACCCTAAAAGCTTTACAACTCAAGAAATGTCCAACAAAGAAACCTTCATCACTTTTGCCATCAAACTTGCCTAAACTGTCTAAAGTATTAAGAATGGTAACATGACATCCAAATGGTCTGATAAAGCTTAGAGCTGGTTTAAAACCTCCACAATTTCATAAGGTGGTCTTGTTATGAGGCTTGACTACTATGACCCCTCATTCTATACATAGCAAGCATACTGACTTCTTCAGCCCAAAATGTGGTAGGCAACTAAGAGTCAGCTAACAATATTCTAGCATCCTCAATTATTCCTATTCCGCCTCTCAGCGACAAGCCATTTTGCTGAGATCTTGGCTACACCTGTATTCCCCCTTAATACATTATTCTTTGTCAAAAATCATCCATAACTTATTCGTAATCGTTCCATTATCACTCCTGATTATTTATCACTTTCTTATCCACTGAGGTTTTCTATTTCCTTTGATAAAGTTCTTGAGAATCTCACTGTTTCATCCTTAGTTGTTACAAAAAAAACCCAAGTAAACCTGCTATAATCATCAGTGACTACAAGCAATACTTCTTATCATTATACTTACCACAAAGTTGACAAATAAATCCATATTAAGCATAAACACAGGCTTAAGTAATTGGATTCAGAAGCTTTGACTTACAATAACCTGAGTTGCTTCCCATTGAAGACAAGCTAACCACAGGTTTGGTCATTTTCAAAACGTTTTGTAGGCAAACCTCTTACAAGTATATCCTTAAAAAGCATAGTTATGTTCTTACAATTAATATACCAAGCGCCTATGCATTGCATTGAGTTCATCTAATGTAGTCCTTTGTGCTACTAGACAAGTTAAACTCATCTTTAGAACAGTTCTACAAATCAAACTGTACATATTGTCCTTTTCAAGATTATAAGAGTATCTGAGTTCATCAGGCAACTTAAAAATTAGGAGATAATGACAAGACATTCATGTTAGTAAAAAGTGACATAGTTCTTTTTGGCCAACATTTGTGAGACACTAAAAAGATTTGAATTTTAACTCAAGTGGACAAAGTATACATCTTTCAAAATCAAGACTATCAGTTTTAAGTGTTCCTTTACCAAAAATTCTACCACCATGTGCTCCTCCCCCAAATGTAACATAACCTCCATCAAATTCCTTGAAATCTGAGTGGTTTCCAAGTCGCATGTGCATAGGCATCCACTATTAACAAAATCCTATGTCACTTGTTGGGCTTGCCTTGCACATAAAAATAAGAAATAAAAATTTAAAATTTTCCTTTGGGGGACCCAAGCCATCCACTGACTTGGATTTGCCCAGTGCATCAATGTTACTAGTGTTCTTCAAAGGTGATTGATGCACTATCATGTTGGTAGACTCTCTAAACCAAGCATGCTGAGGTCCTTTACAGCATTTTCCTGATTTACCCTAACGCATTAACAACTATAGAATTTAGCCAAACAGTTTTAACTGCTTTTTGGTCTACAGTATAACAGATGTTTTGCCTAGCTAAGTATTAACGCCTTGTGCCTTGGCAGTATAACTTTTTAGGTAAAATTTTTGTAGTTAAAAAAAAATTGTTTTGATTGATAGGGCCTTTTTACGGTTGATTGTGCTGATTTTGAAAAACATGACATTAGTTTAGCACTATAAACTGTAGATTTGGTATGAGCATATTATTGTCCTGCCGTAATAAAAGTTTTAGTCCATTTTCATTAAAACGTGATCTAGAATCATGTTCCTTTGACAGTAGGGTGAGTCCTATTGTAGATAGTGTGAGTTCACCTTGTTATAATTATTCTCGTATACCATCCTTTCCCTTTATGGTATTTACAATGAGCTTGAATATGATCAAAACTTCGCACAAATGAAGCAAGCTATGTTATACATTACAAAATCACTTCCTAGTTGATTGGACTTCTGTCTATTCTAATTCCTTTGATTTCCCCTTGGACTTTGAGATCTATACATCTCAGCATACCTAACTAACTTTTTAACTTTTTTTATGATTTTTAGGTTTGACAAAACCTATCTTTTTATCAACAAGGAAAACAATTTCTTTATCAATATTAAGTGGAGACTTAATAAAGCTACTTATGTCTTTTGATACTTGTTCTTTTACCAAAGATTCATCAGAATTTTCCTTAGAATAATCAGATTTTAATCCCAAACAATGTTAGACGTCTCATACGATCCTCTAACCATACTTTTGAATTCCAAGCTCTTTGAATATCATCAAGACCAAATAAGACAAATCAAGCTTTTTTAGTCAATTTATAAGATAAAGGCTGAGTGGAGAACATCATTATACCCCAAACCCTTTTTACTTTTGTCAGTTATCTGACTCCCTAACAACTTGGTCTAGGTCAGTTGAGGCTTTATCAATTTTTTAAATTTAAATTCAATGCCCTCTTTTTTCGTTGCTTAACTTTTTCAACTCACTATCAAGGACATTTATTTCTATAATATTTGCAAGCTACTCCCTTCTTAAAACTGAACATCTTTACTAAAAAGAACTATACTTTCGATATGGTGAGTAAGTTGTTCTTCACAATTGCTTAACCTTCTTATAAGTAGCTGCTGTAAATTCGTGATTAGGGGTGGAAGCCTTAACAATCATCATCACACTGTTTCTTAAGAGTTACCTATTTTCAACAAGGTTATATCATTGTTTACCTAAAAGTCCTGAAAACGCCATTAGAGCCATGTTTGTCTGAACTTGTTCTTCTGCCATATCACTCTAGTCAAAACCTACACCATCTATAGCCAACATTGCCTTTGAAGTTGTGTCTTCATTGTTTCCATGCTTCCTAGTGTTGTCTTGATTTCTGAATTGACCCTCTTTGTTCCTTGGTGCTCTACACTCCCTAGCAAAGTATCCCATCTTGTGACAATTGAAACACTCTACCTGGATTTATCATACCTCACAGTAACATTATCATTAAGAAAATTTTCTTGCATGTCCTCTATAGTACCTCTTAGCCCTCATCACTAGCATAGAGTAGCTGCCACCATCAAATCCATTGCGTCAATCACTTCATGAATATTGCTCTTATCCTGCAGTAGGAATTAGAACCTATTAGAGAGTCTGCACCATGAAGCATACACAACATTATCACTGAACGAGACCTCTCACTGAGGACTAGTCAGTGTGTAACATTAGGGCCTAATCCGTACTAACTTCAATAGGCATGTTTAGCAGTTATAACATCATGTAGTACTTCTAGTGCTTGGAGCAGTCCCAATAAAAACCATTTTTTGAGAGCACCACTATTAGCACCAACAGATTTTTACACTTTTTTCCCAACAATTTTGAAGTTGTTGTACAAAATCATCGATGCTCATTAGGTTTTCATTCAGCTTATTCATCCAGACACAACATGATTAATCAAACTCATGAAGCAATCTTGGAAATGTTTAAATTTAAGTCTTTCTTGAGTGAAGACTACACATAAAATTGCAAGCCTACAAACAATCTCGGAGCCTGTTAAAGAAGAGAGTCAAGAGACTCGTCATTGATGCACCTAAAATTTCATATTGAATGCTTTAAAAGTGTCTTAGTGTCTTTTCTTAATGGCTTCATTACCTCCAAATCGTGTTTTTGATAGCAGCAACATTGTTTTAGCATCAGTGGACTGACTGAAAGTAAGTTGATGGTATCAATATGGACAGCTATGAATAGCAGCTTCTAGCCTCACAATATTCTTCATGTTTTGGCTTTCTTCAGCATTTACAAGTACTGACATCTTTGTTACGAAAGTGACCATTCTCTTGTGTTGTTTTAGGTACAGATACCCTGAGTTACCATTCTCGATTACCCATCCCATAGAGCATAGTCATTTTACCTGAAGTATTGCTTTGATTCTTATCACCCACATCTCATACTCACCAGGAGTTTACGTATAGGGAGCTTATCATAGATTACCTGTGCGATCAAGATGCATAACTTTCACGATCAAAGTTTCAAGAACACAAGGCTCTAATACCACTGGTTGATCTCAACTTGATCTTGCCAAACCTGTTAAAGGTTAGTTGTATTGATAATTCAAGACAACTAGCAAGAAACTTTGTTGATACTAAAGTATGCAAATCCTACTCTTTAGTACTTGAATAAAATGAATGTAGATAGTAAACAGTGATGCAGTCAATACACTGAATATAACCAAAAGGCTTCAATATTAGTTATGAAAATAACATGAGTACTCTTGTTTAGTACTAGGTTTCAACCTGAAGCTATGTAATGTGTGTATCGAGATGTGGTTTTACAACCAAAACCTAGATCTCCTATTATACACCAAGGAGATCCTTTACAAATACAAATTATAACACCCCAATGTAACTTGTCGCAGCCGAAGGATGCGTCCGGGTCGTTACTACCACGATACACAACGCTAGATACAAGAGCAGCGACCCCTAAATGTGTCCGTTTGAAAATAAATCTCGATGATTCCTTGAAATTGATATAATTTTGCCCATAATTGAATCACAATGAAAAGCCATTAAATTAACACAACGAATCTGATCACTTGTATGTAGAAATCCATGAATGAAATCTTGTCAGTTTAGACTCCAATGCACATCGAATAGGCCAAGCATCTAATTCACCTGAGAAAAACATGCTTAAAAGTGTCAACATAAAAGTTGGTGAGTTCATAGATTTTTTTAAGTATAAATGCTGAACCAAGGTTCTGTAAAGTGTGAAAACCTTAAATCCTTAATGTCCTTCAAAATGGTATTATGGTTTTTAGAAATCAAATAGTTGTATAGTATGCATGACCAATTCAATCCCCAAACTTGGCACAAAGAATGTACGTATGAACGTTGATACCCGTAATTGTTACAAAGCATGTATGAATATATATATATAGTATATCGACCAAAATGTATCAAGTATTTTGCCACGTTATCAAGGCACAGTAAAGTATGCCATTGATATAAAGTACACGAGTACAATACTCTAAGTTCATGAAACTGCGACGTAACTTGTAGGGTAGCCACTTTATTCAAGCACAGTAAGAGTTACCCAGCGTAGTGTTTCCTCCCAAGAACCCCACGGCAGTAAAAAAAAATACTGTACCCCAGTCAAAGTTCCCCCCAAAAGACACCCGGCATTTCTAAAAAATAATATGTGTATGTGATTGTTGCCCCGCAGGCGCCACTCCAATCGTAATCCGACACGGTATAACTTTCGTTCCCATTATAGCTAGTCACCCGAACGAGATTCAATCCAAATAGATCTATCTTATAACATTTCGCTACCCTCTGAGGTAATTACACAGTTCATACAACTATGGACTAATACATAAGTTAAAATATAGTAAATGTTTTACATCGAAAATTAAACCAAGAATTGTATCTCCTCGCGAGATATAAGAAATGAGTAAGTAAAAACAAACATGTAATTAACCATGTAAATCCATTTGTAAACAAAGCATGTTCTATACCCCAAAATATAGTAAAACATGTAGAAACGTGGCTATAAACAACAATATCCTTAAAAAAACAAATCACGTTGTTATAAGATAGACCGAGTGAATATAAGATTTTTGTAGACAAGCATGTATACCCCACGGGGGTTATTATAAAATATTCAAAAGATTGAAAAGTGAGGCTATGAACTCGACCCTCGATGATGAATAACGAATGACAAATAAGCATCTAATATGCACAACACGAACGGAAGACGAAGCGGCTCGATCAAGTAGTTGCAACTAATCTTAACGGCTAAGTCCCACTAGCCTAGGATAATGAATTTGGGTTTCCCGATGGATAGTCACATCAACGCGACACGTTGATAAAAGATTTAGATTTAAAGTTATATATCTTGGGAGTGGGTGGTTAAATAGAATAGAATATAAAAAGTAAACGCAAAGTGAATGTAATATTTTTCTTATATAATTACATATGAAAAATAACCCCTTAAATAACTCAACCGTGAATTATATAACGAAGACAAATATTCTCAAAGATTTAGAGCGACTTATATCATGCATTGGCAAGGTATTATATAATAATGTCAGTAACTAAATAAACCCATTAGTTTACCTATTTCTGAAATCCGCATTTAACTAAACAAAAGTATCTTATGTTATACGAAATCGTACGTTTTCAATTAAACCAATTAAATAAAACATTTTTGTAAAACTTACAATAATTATTATTTTATCTCTAGCTGAACAAGTATGACAAGATATAAAATAATGATTTCTATAGAAAAAATTTACCATTTCCTTTTTCTCGACGGGTCGTGGCTAAAATTGTTGTCTCCATGTGTAAAAGTAGATTTTCGTCGTGATCAGATTAACGTATAAGTTTACTTTAGTATACTTTTAAAATATAATTTAGTCTCTTTTACTGGGTTTAAAATAATAAAAGTTTTAGTAAGACATTACTAAATATAGAAATTTTTATATAAATTTCGTCATGACCTTTCCGTTTATAAAACGATTCCCATATTCATAAAATCTCAACGTTTTCCCTTAATCAATATATGTTTTGCAATTATTTACGTGTCAATAATTCAAGCACGAGGGTGTTTTGTCCATAAAAATAATTGAATTTATAAAATATCTAAACCCAAACAAATTAATAAATATCATATTTATTTAACCATTTAACCACCATTATTTATCCGGTTTTAATATATCTTTAAAACCTTACGATATATAATTGTCGTTTTGTATAAACCAAACGCACCCTTTTTGGTCATACCAAAACCAAACGCAGCCTCATGGCTGTTTCGACCAAACCAAACGCACCCTTATGTGCCCGCTGTCCCAAACAGCCCCTTTGGCTGTTAAACCCACAAAGAAACAGCCCTTTTTCCTCCCGCAAACCACAAACCAAACACCCCTTGTGGGCTGTTTTTAATACCAAACAGACCCCTTGGGTGGCTGTCCCAGCCAAACGCACCCCTATAGCGGCGGCAGCCCACCAAACGCACCCCATGGTGTCGGCTGTCGCCCCTTTCGGCTGACAACATCAAACCAAATGCACCCTAGGTGCAATATCTAAACCAACCGCACCCATTTTTGGTGAGAACACAACTAAACCGCACCCTCTTCGGTGTAAGGTGCAGAACCAAACCACCCTCTTGTGTGTGATATAAAACCAAACCTCACCCTGCCTGTATAAACACAAAAACCAAAACTCCCTATTTGAGTAGGCTGTCAAAACCACCTGCACCCAATTCGGCTTGCCACACAGACCAACCTAACGACACCCTCTCGAGGGCTTTATACCCTCAATGAAAACACCCTTTTGGCTAAAACCTGATAATCCGAACAGCACCCGTGTAGTGTTCGCGACATCGTGGGATGGCAGCGGACGTGGTGAGGAGGTAACATGATGTTTGTTGTCGTCCGCGATAGCAGTGGTCGCGGTGGCCGTGGCGAGTGGAGGTGGAGAAGGGACGCGTGGTTGAATAGATCGTGATCATCGTAATCCCATTTGTATTATTTTTTGGGTCTCCGAAAACTCCCGAAAATGTGTTTCGGGCGCAGCGAGCCCGCGGCGATGGCTCGCGCCGTGCGCTGGAAATTGAGAGAGAGGATGAGACACGTGTGTGAATATAAATAAAAATGAATGGAAAACGTTTTATAAAATTTTTATTTATAATAGAAACTTAAAAGTAAATGACAAGATGTATCAAAAGAATGTGGGGTGATTATGTAAATATTACCACAGGACTAAAGGTGTTAACTTTTGCGAGTATTATTTTGGTAAAATGGTGGTTCGGGATCATTGATCGCTCAACGTATGATTTCGAGTCACAAATTTTGCGCCAATGTGTTTTCAAATCCATTTTTCCAACCAAAAATGCTATTCATTTAATAATATTACATAAAATTTTTATAACTTTTATAAAAATATTGCGTTTAAATATTTGAAATCCGATTAAGTCTTGTCCGATCGTAAAAATAAAGTAAATTTTTAACCATATTGTATTTATAAAAAATTCGCTGTTATCACAAACGTTTTTCGAATATCAATGATGACTACTTAATAAGTGTATTTTATAGTTTAATAAACAAGTGTTAAAAAAATATAAATTTACTATATGTTTCTCGTTCTAAATCTTGGCTAAGGCATTTCATCACTTTCTACTGTTTTTTCGTGTCTCGGTGCAAATCTGAAAAGTTGTCAGGAATGTCGTTTACATTAAATTTCTAGAGATCCAAAGTTGTGAAAACATGGTTTAGACGGAGTCCGATTTTATAAGTCAACCTAAAATTAAAAATAACATATGTCATATCTCGTTTTCAAGTCAAATCAATTAAAACAATATGCTCATAGAGATGTGTTTAATAATAAATATGATTTATTATTAAAAAATGTTTTGAAAATTACCGCGGTTATGCGGTAATCGTTTTTACGTGACATAAAAGGTCAAGGGTCAAAAGGTCAATTCGGACCCGAAAAGTCCACGTGTTAAATAGCCCTTTAAAATAGCAAAAAATTGCCGATGTTACAGTACCTACCTTCTTAAAGAAATCTCGTCCCAGATTAAAATTGTGTTAACCTTGTTGCACCAAGAAAAGTATATAAGTTTTAATAAACCGTTTCTAAACAAAAACACTGATAACTTTATTCAGCAAAATTCGATGTTTCGACACTTCTCAATGTACCATAAATTTTGGCTAAGTTTGACCAGGATATTTAATCCATCAAAATAGGTATCTCAAAAATATCATTACAAATCTCATGACTGATATAACCGCGTCATGAAGAAAGTCTCTTAACAGTGACAACATCGAATGAGAAAGTGTAGCGTGAGTATGTCTGTATAAGGTTTCAAATATTCAAGGACGGGATCTCGTTTATGATATCTGTAATCTTCGATGATTAATAACGGACGAGGCTAACTGAAGTTAGTATCCGGCTTACTTATGCAGTACTAGAATGTTCGCGACCTAAGTCTTCCTACTAGTGGCCCGAACTGAATAGTTCAACTATCTCTTTCGTCGATAGGTGTTTATCGGGTTTAAGGGGGGTTGCATTACCTATTGGATAAAGTTGTACCAGCTGGGACCGCTCCAGGACCCAACAACAGCGACCATAACGTCAATAACTATAACAAATGGTGATGGGATGCCGAGAATGAGGACATTTCGAGAAACAATTGGAGGGGCTCGCGGAAGAGCTTATGGCATAGATGCGTATTATTGACTCTTCTTAGTACGAGAATGAATCAACTCCATTTGGTTCAAGTGTGTAACAAGTTCTGTTAGTTACACGAACATTATCGTGATCGCGAGGATTAAGCAACGGCAAAAATATTAACTTAAAAATGAGATAAGTAGTTTTCAATGAGGCCTTAAGATTCTGCTGAGTGGTAAGACACGAATTGTGTTTTCTAATCCTTTTAACGGATTCCGTTGCATTATCAGTTCGACTTCATACTCGTTCATATTGGATACCCTTAAGCCCACTCATTTAAATTCATTACATACAAAAAGAGCGTCCTAATTTAGTGTAAGTAAAAATGATAAACTTATGTTCGGGGATTACAATTTCTTTATTTAACTGAATGAGGCATCCCAAACCTTTCAAAATAAAGATAAAAATCATCCTACTTAATAATTTCCGATGCGAATAGGCGTACTCACTAACCTTACAAGGTGGTGGATGAACATGATCGAAGCATGTGCTCTAATAGAGTAAGGTACAGTGTTTAAATACTCTGGCTTCGGAGAGCAGGGCGTAAAACTACCGAGGAATATCGAACCTAGATTCAGATAGTTAATGAGTACTCGGTTAGAGTAAATAAGGTAAAGGTCTTTATGAACGAGTCAACATAGCAATTATCATATCAATCCTCCTATTACAAGTCTCGCCCATACAAGACTTGTAATACTTAGCTTATAACATATCCCATTAAACAAACGTGACGGGCTTTGTTAACATAGCAATTTATCATAACAATCCTCATATTACAAGTCCCGCCGCATACAAGACTTGAAATACTTATATTTAGACATAATCCATGTAAACAAAATTTTGACGGCTCCGAGTAAATCGATATTGTAAATAAATAAGAGTAAATAATATCTTATAGACCATTGTAGTAACTCTTACAATGGTTTTCTGAGAACGAAATGCGACCATTTGCAACACACAATGGTCTAATAAGATAAGACGAGACCATTGTAATAACGACACAATGTCTGGAGGTATATATTGAGACCCATTGTGCAACTCACAATGTTCGTAAGAAATGCTTTGTTATTTTTAATCAAAAATCACTCTTATATAAATAAACGTGCGATATACGCAAAAGAGTAAGGCATATAAGATTACATCTATGAATGTCATGAAAAGCACTTAAGGTCAAAAGTAAACCTAAGCATGTAAGTAAAGTAGTGGTGTAGCACTTTGAAAATGTTTGTTGTGATGCAATATATGGCGAAACGGCTCAAATCTAGGGTAAAATATGCAACCTAGTTCTCTATAGCCGGTGCTCTGATACCAATCTGTAACACCCCCAAAAACGTGTCGCAGCGGAAGTATGTGTCCGGGGGCGTTACTTCATAATACACAACGCTAGATACAAGAGAACGACCCCTAAATGTGTCGTTTGAAAAGTAATCTCGTTGATTTCCTTGAAATTGATATAATGTTTGTCCCATAATTGCATCACAATGAAAAGCTTGAAATTAACACACGCGATTGATCCTTGTATGTATTTAAAAAATCCATAAATGAAATCTGTCATTTTAACTCCAAATGCGCAACAAATAATCCAAGCATCTCATTTACCTAAGAAAAACCAGCTTAAAAGTGTCAACAAAAAGTAGGTGAATTCATAGATTTGTTTAAGTAGAAATGTTGATACCAAGTGTCTGATAAAGTAGTGATATGTCATTTAAATCCTTAAGTGTCCTTCCACAATGTATGTATGTAGTTTTTAGAAATTAAAAAAAAAAAATAAAAAAAACAAATGTTGTAAGTATGCCATGACCATTTCAAATCCCTAAATAGTCACAAAAATGTACGGTATGAAAGTTGTACGCAAGTGTTCAAAGCATGTATTGATATATTATAGATATATCACCACAATGTTTCATGTATGTATTGCCACTTTAGTTCAAGGCATCATTAAATATTCATGGAGTATAAAACAATGATACAATTACTCTAAGTTCATGAAACTGCAACGTAGACTTTTTATGTATCCACTTTATTCAAGGGCACAGTAAAGAGTGGTACCCATCGTAGGTGTTCCCTCCAAGAACACCCGGGGAGTAATAAAAGAATAATGTTTTCCCATCGTGGGTGTTCCCTCCAAGAACACCGGCATTAATGAAATAATATGTACCCATCATCAGGTGTCCCTCCAAAGACACCCAAGCATTTTCTGAAAATAATAATGTATTGATTGAAGAGCAAAGAGAAGGTACTGAAGAGAAAGTTGAAAGTACTGATGGGCAAATAAAAGGTACTGAAGATCAAACTGAGGAAGAAATTGCTACTCAAGCCACTCACACATCCACTCAAACACCCACTTCTATGATATTTGGAGATGATGAAACAATAGCTACAGTTCTCCTTAACATGAGTCAAGCCAAAGCTATTTCTAAAGAAAAAGAGAAAGGTGTAGAGTTGAAGGATGTTGAAGACACTGATAGACCTAGGCCTACTTCTACAAGATCACTTCTCACATTAAAGCCTCTTCCAAAGATTGATCCAAAAGACAAAGGGAATAAGAAGATTGAAGAGGATGATGAATCTGATGGTATTCCTTAAGCTGAGAAGAAGTTTAAGCAGCTTGAAAGTGATGAAGAGTTGGCTAGGAAAGTGCAGAAGTTTTGCTAGAAAGTGGCAAAAGAGTGGGAAAGGCTAATAGAACTAGAAGAAACAGTAATTCTAAAGAAAAATGCTGCAAATGAAGAATCTTATAATAAGACTTAGATGATATATTAAAGCAAGGAATGAGGCAGTATATGACTTCTTGCTGAGAAACTTACAAGAACAAGAAAGAGAGCAATTTAACATAAAGAAAGAGGCAAAGTCCTTCATGACATAATTGCCTGCGTCAAAGAAAGTATCTTTGGCTCAACAAATATCAGAAGCTATAAGAGAATAAACCACCACCAAGAATCAACTCATAAATCTCAAAATGATGACCTACTTGAAGTCATGTGGGAAAACTACAAACATGCTGAATGAAATCAAGAAGTTAGGAAAGGTTACAAGATTTTTTCCTCTGAATTGAAAAGATTAAGAAGGAGTCTGATGAAGATTTCATCTCTATTAGGGTCAGCCTGAAGATGAAAAGGTGATCCAAGAAGATGAATGAAAAGGAAGTTGAATTAACTAAAAAGTGACAGTGATCATGAATAAAAAAAAAAAAAAAAAAATAAAAAAAAAAAATAAAAAAAGAAAGCAAAGAAGAAGTTCAGGAGGAAGATAAAGATGAAGAGAGAACTAGACAAAGAATAACTTGGTACTTATAGAAAAAATATTGAAGTCAAGGAAAAAGAAGATATATTCAAAACACTTTAAGATGATAGGACAAAAAGAGGAAAGATGAACTGAGATTGTAATTTAACAAGTAAGCTCCAATATGAAGAAAAAGAAGTGGACTTCCTATGAAATTCTTGACAAGAAAATATCCAATCAAAGAATAATGGAAGACTTATGTGTCTTGAACTAAACAACAAACTGATCAAGCTGAACACCTTGAGGAGATTAATTTAAATGTGGTGATTAGGAGTAATGGACAGAAGAGATACTTTAGTACTTTGATGACAGTATTGTCCATATTTGATAGAGAAGAATCCTGAATGCTGTTGTTAACAACGTGGTAATGGAAAAATACCAAGATTACAATGCCTGAAGGTTTTTGCCAAAGTACTTTGGGGAGATTTGATGGAAGTGTTCAATCCAGATGATGAAAATGAGGTTTTGGAATGCATCATAAAATTGGAAATTGTGAGTTGAAGTTGCATGTCTCAGGAGTACATGCTTTAGTGACTGACACATGTTAAGTCATTCCATATGCTGTAGAGAAGAAGTATCTTTGAGAAAGAAGAACTGAAGCAGATGTCATGAAATGAAATTAAGAGTCTACAGCAGAGAATACTCTGGCATTGGAGTTGAATAATTTGTCAAGAATATACTTATGATGAGTAGAATCCGAGAATAAATTGATGGACAATTGAGAAGGGTTTGAGGTTGGCTAACCACCCACAACAACAAATGAGTTATCAGTTTACCATGCTTAACAGGCAAAAGAACTTGGCTAGTCCATAAGCAAACGGCTTGTGGTAAAGACTTCTCAAATCCGTTTATAGTTGACAATTTACCAAAAATTGTAGGGTTATCAACTCACCTTGCTTTTGTGGTAAAGAGTTGGCTAGTCCATGATCAAACAGTTCATGGTAAAGACTAATCAAATCTGTTGAATCTTGATATTTTCTAAAACTATAATGGTTTATCAATGCAACATATATTACAATGAAGCATTGTCTGATCCAAAAGCCAACGGTATTACTGGTAAAGACAAATCAATTCCGATGATGGTTGGTAGTTAACCAAAAACTGTATGGTAATTAACATCACCATATAATTTGAAAAATGAGAGTTAACAATCCCAGAGCAAACCAGCTACTGAAAGGAAACTCACAAATCCGTTAATGGCTGCTAGTTTGCCCAAAACTACAAAGCCAACTTAGTTTGGATTGTTGCTGAAGAATGTACTTACTTAGCTGCTGAGAAAGGACAAAGTATGCTGCAAAGGCAGAAATAAGTTTACAAGATCAAGAAATGATAAAGTGTTTGATACATCCGCTAAAGGTTTTAAAGAATTCAAAGATAAATATGAAGATACATGGAAGTTAAACAAATTCAACATTCATGTTTAAGGGAGGATTGTTAGGATTTTATGTTTTAGTAAGTTTAGTACAAGACATACAAAAAGTTAGTAAACTGTTTAGTTTATAGTTAGACCACCAGACAGTACAAAATGTAAGTACTGCTCGATTAGTTAGTAACCGTCGTAGTATAGAAAATAGTTAGTACTCGTTTAAAGATGTGAAAAGAGATATCTTAGGAAAAGATAAGTATGAGATTTGTAAGCCTGTTAGGGTTTATCCTTAGTTTATAAAAAGGATCTCCTCATGGGCATAAGTTAGATATGTCTGGAAGATATCTCATAGCAATACATATTTAAATATTAGTAATCTGTAATGTTCAAACGCAAGTTAATAAAAGTTGTTTATTTAGTTGAACATGTTTTTCTTAGTACATTGTGTGAGATTCCGCATCAACATATTTAAATTCCAAATCAGTGTTTCTTCCTTAATAGTCAGTTGTATTTATACATCTTGGCTATCATCCTTCATAGGCTACAAAGATCTATTCATTTAGGACTACACCTAATCATTTTACAAAACACTTATGAATTATTTTTCAACTATCCGAGTAGTCAACTTTATTATCACTGGTAAAGAAGTTATATACAAAATTTGTAAAGTCTATTCTCTCTTCTGATTATTTGAATACTACTCAAATCCCTGTGGACGACCTGGTCTTACCTAAAAAATTATACTATATACGTGGGTTATACTTTTACCCGTGTGTTTCCCTATAATAAAATTGGTATTTTCAGTCATTATAAATTTAAAGCTTTTGAAACACCAATCAAAGTTTTTGGCGCCGTGGCGGGGGATTTTTTAAGCTATTCTATAGTCAACTTTGGAAAATTACTTTAACTCCCTCTCTTTATCAACAAAATCGCCACACAGTTTTCTGGCAAACTAACCCAAACAATTTATCCTTTGGATGCATATACGTGCTTCCAATTCTAAACTTGTTGAACCTTTACCCGAACCTGAACGCACTCTGAATCGAAGACTTCGTCGACGAAACAGAAAAGTTCCATACGATCAAAGAAACGATCCACCATAACACCCGAGAATTGTCCATCTACCAAATCTCGACATCAATTACTTCTGTCATTTTCTTGATATTCTTCGAAATTACAATCTAATGGATGATGAACCCATGTGGGCTGCCGACCGTGTTGTCGCTTAACCTACTCCCGAATTACCGTAATTACTAATCTCTATCTAGAAACGCAAACAGATTTGCTATTAAAGGTAATCACTTGACTCTAAACTCGTCAAAGAAAACAAACTTGATGGCAAACCAAAACCGATCCCATAAACATAATTCATGACATTCTCAAAATCTTGATATGTTTAAATACAGAGATACCGAGAATAAAGTGTCCCCAAATATTGTTTTCCCAATCCCTCACTGGAGAAATAAAAACATGTATATACGACTTAACGAAGGAACTATTGAAACATTGGATGAACTTCGAACCGCTTTCATTAGCCGATTCTTTCCCCTAGCTCTTTTTGACCGACTCCTCGAGAATCATTTCAATATCTCAAAATGAAAACGAAACTCTAACCGATTCTTGGCTTCATACTAAAGGAAATGCTCTGAAACTGCCATGGTTATAACCTTTCCAAAGGCAATATTATCAAAAAGAATTTATCATGTCTCACAGCGAATAACCCAATAAGTTCTAAATGCCGCACTTTGGTGATATATTTTTCTCTATAAAAACACCAATTAAGCTTATCAAATACTCAAAGAAAAGTCTTACTCAATCTCGATTGGGCTACAAATCAAAAAAACCAATAACATCTCTTAAGAAGACTGTTGCATCCGCTCGATGAAGGTAATAGTAATTCCGAAACTATAAAAATTATAGCCCAAAAGAAAGCCATGACCATAAAATAATCTCAGTACAAAAAACTCCAATCTCTGCCTATAACAACTAACACCGATCTTGATGAAGATGACATGCCCTATGTCTCGTGAAGAAAAGGCTAAATTTATGCAAACTTTCCGTAAGACTCGTTTTTACAATGATTACCGCAACTGAGATTCGAATCGCGATAATTGGCGTTCAAGCGGACGATATTGATTACTAACAGAGACACTACCGAGCTAGACCCGATAACAAACCTTACGATCTTCAAAAACAATTCAACGATTTCATGAAATCTCAACAATCGACCAACGCTTTTGTCAAAGAAACATTCATGGACCTCAAAACTCAACTCGAGACAGTAGCCAAAAATCATCAAGCTTCAATCCAAAACCTCGAAACTAAGTTTGACAGACTCGCTGACAAGCAATCTGGTCGACCTTCTGGATCTCTTCCAAGCAACACTCAACCAAACCCACGAGGTAGCAACTCTAAAGCTTACCAACCACCACAAGCTCGTAATGAGCATGTGAATGTCGTATTCACAAGAAGGGGTAAATCCTATAATCTACCAGACAACCTGAACGATCAATAGAATAATTTTGAAAACCCTATTAACTTTGATAGCGATGATGAAGACGATGAACCAACACCACAACTAAAAACTCAACCCACAAAACCAGTCAAAGAAACACCATTACCCAAACCATACAAACCAAAGATCATGTATCCTCAACGCCTTAGAAAATAAAAAATAGAGGCCTAATATGGAAAATTACTTGACATGATTCGAGTCGTTTGAATTAATGTACCTCTTGTCGACGTCTTAGCCGGAATGCCTAACTATGGAAAATTCCTCAAAGAACTCATAAGCAACAAACATAATATTGAACAAATTCCTGCCGCTTTCCTAAGCGATGAAAGTTTAGCGATGATCCAAAATAAAGTTCCATCAAAACTTGGAGACCCAGGAAGTTTCCTTATTCTATGTAATTTTAACAAAACTTTTTCCTGCAATGCTTTAGCCGATCTTGGTGCTAGCATTAACCGTATGTCGTATTCCTTATATGCAAAACTATCTCTCAAAACTCTTAAAATTACTCTTAAACCTCACCAATATAAAAAGCGTAAGAATTAATCCGACAGATCATTCTAATACGCTGTTGGAAAAGCTGAGAATATGCTCGTCGAAGTTGGTAAATTCAACTTTCCTCCTCCTGCTATGATTTTCGTAATTCTAAAAGGAAGACAGACAACAAAGTTCCCCTCATCTGGGATAACCTTTCTTCACAACTGCTGATTAGCAGTTATTTCGATTAAACAAAACAACTCATCGTTAGTATCGATGTATTGATGAAAACTAGAAGAAATTTTAACGCTCTTCTAGACGAGGGAAAATAATCCTTCATTCCATCAGAAGGAAACCCTTCTCGAAGAAGAAATCTTTTCCGAATTCGATGAATTCATGGCAATAAATGTCGATGAAAATTCTAAATTTGAATCCGATACCGAAGAACCACCATTCGAGAAAATCACCATCAACATAGATTATAAAATCAAGATATCCCTTAAAGAACCTCCTATGGATCTTGAACTCAAACCTCTTCCTGATAACTTGAAATATGTATTCCTAGAAGAACCATCTTTTCTCCCTGTTATCGTATCATCTAAATATCTTTCTCAAAAACAAAATGCCAACTGTATCTGTTCCTAAAAAAACTTAAGGACAAGCCTTTGTCTATGGAAAAATAACAGACATTCCTTGTATCTACCCATCATTCTACAAACCAAGCATACAACTTCTGGATGACAAGAAACCATTTGTCCAAAAACAAAGAAGGTTAAATCTAAATATGCAAGAAGTTGTTAAAAAAAAGAAATCGTGATACCTGGATACCGGAATTATTATCCGATTACTGATAGTACTTGGGTTAGTCCTATTCAATGTGTACCAAAGAAAGGAGGTATTACAGTTGTCACCAACGAAAATGATAAACGTTGTCCCCAACAAGATCCGTCACCGGGTTGCGAGTATGCATCAGATAACGTAAAACTTAATGAAGCAACCGCAAAAGAATCATTTTCCTGTTGTGCCGTTTATGGATCAAATGTATAGTAAATAACTCCGCAGAAATAAATATTTCTGTTTCCCCTCGATGGTTTTTCCCGGATATTTTCCAAATTCCAATCGATCATGAACTGATCAAGAAAAAAAAAATACACAAGTCCTTTTCGAACAACACTTATAGGTGAATGCCTATTGGGCTAAGCAATGCCCCACCTACATTGTTTGATCCCAAACTAGAGACTTGCAAACCTGTAATAAAAGGGTTAGTTTGAATGAAAGATTCAAGACAATAATTCAAGAAACTTGTTGATACTAAGAGTAATGCAGAATCTTCTCTTAAAACTTAGACGTAATATCAATGTAATAGTAAACTGTGATGCAGTAGAATGAATAAACAATGAATATAACCAAAAAGCTTCAATATTATTATGAAGAAATAAATACGCTAACTCGACTATACAGGGTTTACAACCTTAAAGCAATAAATATGTATATTGTGATTAATTTTACAACCATAACCTAGGATCTGCTTTATACACCAAGGAGACCTTTACAAATACAAATCTTCTAAAAAAACTAACTAAAGCTACTAAAAAAATAAACCTTATATATAAGATATCACATATCTTCTAACTATATAAGCTATCTGCATAATAAGTACATACATATCACTTCACACTCTTTATATACTCATGGAAAATCTAAGAGATAGGAAATGTGCTTGTTCATGTGCCTGGAGCATCCACTATCTATATAGCCTTGATCAACAGATAGGTAAAATGCCCTGTCACTTTAAAAATAAGGAATTTTAGTTTTCCTTTGGGAACCCAAGCATTACTGACTGACTTGATTTTGTCACTTGTGCATCAATATAATTATGATCTCTTCTTTAAAGTGATATGCACATTGTATGTTTTCATACAGAGTCTGCATCAGAAGTGTTTTTGTGTCTTCTTTGTGGCATCATTGCACCACAAATCTTGAGATTTGTTGGGCATCAAACACCAAGTCTTGGCAACTTGTATTGAGTAAAGTTATAGATTCTCATTAGAAGTGCCATCAAACAAACATACTTCTGGCTTTTACATCATTCTCTATTGGGGTTCTTTCTCTTCATATAACAGCACCACAGTATCATTGAAGTAGAAGTACCATCAGCATTTGTTGTTGTTCATGCTGTTGGTTTGAAAGAGTTTATATATATATATATATATATATTGATTAGTATCATTTAAAGACGTCGTTAACATATTTTAGAAAAAGCGATAAAGTTACTAAAAATAGCAAGTTTGGTTAAATTTAGCGGAAAGGACTTAGAAGTTAAGCGATTAAGGCTAGTTAGTGCGTTTTGAAAATATGGAAACTTAATAAATATGGGGGACGGTATTAACGTCCTAAAACTAAAAACTTTCCTAAAATAGAAACTTGTTGATCCCAACTTGATCTTGCAAACCTTGTTAAAGGGTTAGTTCTATTGAATAGATTCAAGACCACTATGCTAGAAACTTTGTTGATACTAAGAGTATGCGGAATCTACTCTTTAGTACTTAGAAGAATATGAATGTAATAGTAAACTGTGATGCAGTAGAATGGACAATGAATATAACCAAAAAGCTTCAATATTATTATGATAAATAATACGAGTACTCTGTCTAGTATTAGGGTTTACAACCTTGAAGCTATGAATGTGTCTATCAAGATGTGTTTACAACCAAAACCTAAGATCTCCTTTTATACACCAAGGAGTCCTTTACAAGATATAAATCTTCTAAACTTATATAAGATATATACGTATCTTCTAATTATATAAGATATACACAATAAGTTCATACATATCACAAAACACGCTTTTATCTCTCTGATAGTTGTAATCTTCATGCAGCAGTAAAAAGTCTTCCAGTAGTACTAAGTTTAGTACAGGTAGTACTAACTTTCTTCTGGCACTACTAACCTAGTTAGTACTGGTAGTTATATTCTGAGAAGTATTAAGTTCTTATACTAACTTGTGAAGATTTATTCCCAACAATCCTCCCCTAAACTTGTGATTGACCTTCAAATCTTAAGTTTCTTCTGAATCAAATCTTCTAGTCTGCACTACTAAGGATGCTTCCAATCACATTTCTACTGCTGTAATTGTGACTTGACAAACCTAATGAACTCATAATCCATTTCACTTTGATGATCAACTTTTAGCCTTTTACTCAACATTTTTGAAAGAGTATCTTGTGATAGAGGATATTTCTTTTCTACCATCATGTGAATCACAAAACCAGTATCCATTAAAAGCACATGAACTCCACAAAAATTATGTAACTTCCAGTTTATCAGATTCTTGTCTTGTTGATTTCTCCATATTTCATCATCTTCATTTGGTTCCATCATTGTCTTCAGATCTCCCCAAAGCAATAAGTCATAACCTTCTGGACTTGGTGTCTGAAATCTGTCCTTGACCAATCCGTACAATTTGAGCACATCTTGCCTATCAAAATCATAAAGCATTGCACTAAATATCTTGTAATGTTTAACACTTCCATCTACTCTTTTGATTTGATAATAGTATTTATCATTTGCTAGAATCTGTGTCTCCCAGTCAACTATTAGATACTTTGTTGCAAATGATTCAATATTAAGACTTTCTTCTTCTAGAACAATGTTCAAGTAAACTTGAAGTTCTTCTTTCTCAGTATCATCTTCTAGCTTCTGTTTCTTAGCACTTTCTTCACTAAGAGTTTCTCTTGCTCTTTTTCTAGCAAGTGATTTCTTTCTTCTTCCTCCAGCTATCCTAGAACTTTCTTTCACAACTTGTTCAGCTATAACATCATCTTGCTGAACTATCCATTCTTCAACTAGTTTTGAAGATTCTTGTTGAAGATCAAATCTTGATCTCTTCATAACTTCCTTTTCAATCTCAGAACCCGTAGGTATAAAAGCCTAATTTTGATCCCATACTCTTTCAAATATTGGTCTAATGTCTTCATAGCTCATTCCCTTGAAATGACTCATCTTGTATCCACCTTGATTCTTTAGATACAAACACATGTTCTTCCTTACTTTAGCCACAGAGAAAGGTCTATTTTGAAGTTTATGATATCTTAGAACAACAGGATCACTCTAATTCATATCATGAGCTTGATCAACTTTAGCTGCAACTTCTTCTCTTTCATCCAGCTGCATTTGCAATTCTAAGGCTGTTTCAAAGTCAATCCTTTCTTGTTCTTGTTCTTTCTTAAATCTAGCTTCCTGTTCAGCATTGAATCTAGCTTGTTCCTCCTCAAATACCTTCTTAGCTAATTCCTCATCAACACTCATTTGTACTTGAACCCTCTTCTTGATTTTCTTTGGTGGCTCAGACTCATGCATAATTGCTTTGCCTTTGTCCTTTGCCTTTACACCAGCAGTACTATCCAATTTACTGGCAGTACTAATATCAGAAGTACTAACTAATCTACTGGCAGTACTAACTCCATCATTTCCAGTACTAACTTCTCTTCTTCTTCTGGTATAAGTTTAAATATTTTCAACACTTTGTCTTCTTCTAGCTGCATCTGCAAGAACTGTAGCTGCACTAAAAACACCTAACTGCTCTTCAGGTTGATCACTAATCTGAGTATCATCAATCCTCCCCTGATCTGCAGCATATGGAGGAACCAAAGAAATTCCAGCATCCAAGTCCAGTTCTTCAATCAAACCCCTCCCCTTATTGGAAGGATCCTCCTCAGCTTCCTCATCATCAAAGATTACAACTTTGGCTCTCCTCCTAGCTTGGCTTGTCTTAATTTTCTGCTCTAACTTCTTCACCCTTTTGATCAGTTTTGTAAGAGCAGCATGGTAGGTCTGTTTTGTTTGCTTTAATTCAGACTTCAAGCTTTTAACCTTCTTGGACAGTGAGGTACAGAGATTCGTCAATTCATTAAGTGATAAACTACCCTCATCACGTCCAAGTGAGTGAACACTTTAGAGAGGTGATTCATAAGGCATTAGAGCAGCCTCCTCAGTAACAGGTGTGGTTTGGTTAGATGGTGGTTGTGAGGTTGATGGATGTGTTTGGGGTGATAAGGATGGTGAAGATGTTCTTCTGGAAGGAGATGACTCAGGTGTAGTGAGCATGGTTGGAAATAGTGGAATGTCTACCCTAGAATATCCCTTAGAAGCCCCTTTCATATTACTGAACAGTTTTTATGTAAGTGTAGGAGTAGGAAAGGTTCTCTTATGAGGGAAAAGCATTCTCTTGCGTTTGTTCAAAAAGATTTGAATGAATCTGGGATACATCAAAAACTTTGACCTACTATCTAAATTCTTTACCATGGACTCAAAAATTAAGTTGGAAAAGTTAAAGGTACGGTTAGTTGCAGGCAAATGATCGCAGTAAGCTTATATTGTACTAAAACTTGCTTTCAAGCAGTATTCTTAGGACTCAAACAGTGGAGAATGGTATGAATGAAGAATTTCAAGGGGAAAAATGTCTCTTTTGAAAAGTTAGGCTATCAGAAGTGATTACATACCCCAATGAGAGCCAGTTGCTCAAAAATTTCTACAGTAGGTAGAGTTTTAAGACCTTCAAAATCCTCAAGCTTGAGATGTCTTCTAATGGAGGCCTCAGAAACAAATACCTTGACCTTCCTATCTATGGTAGCAGTGATTCCCCAGACTCCATCCTCATTTGTGCTCAAAGCAGCAGTTTGCCAAAATTGTTCTATAGGAGAAGCATAAAGGGTTGGGCATTCAGTGAGGGCATTCTTGATGTGACTTGCAGTTAGAAAATCAATAATTTGATGAAACCCCTCACTTCCTTCTGACTTTTCTAAGTACGCAACCATGTTGTGCGTGTTGCAAAATTCCAAACTCACCATTTGATGAATAGAAAGTGAATTAAGGTTCTAGGATATGGTCATGGGAGAGAGTATAAGTGTTTTGGTAGAGGTAATTGAGATATGAGAGAGTTTTTAAGGTTTTAAATTGCACCGACTAAATAAGATTTGTACTTATCTTGATCTCTCCCTATATAAAGAGATCATAGACACATAGTTTTGTGTACATAGAAAATGTAGTCGACTAAAGGTGTGTGTGTGTCCAGGCGTATGGTTCTTTGTAAACGCCTAGAGTGATAGTTAGTGTAGCCCCAAGGATCTTATGATCCCTGTTACATTGTAACCATTCTAGAATTGATCATCTAGAATTGAGGCTTGGAGGAAACATATGAATAATAAAACCTTGTTAAACATCATTGTTCCTATTGTTATTATTCCGCTGCACTTTGTTAATCTTTGATGTTTATAATCCTAGATGAGATCTAACCCATCTCGAGCTTAAACGATCTTAGAGTCTATCAGATTATATTAGTTTCCACAATTGGTATCAGAGCCTTGTGGCTCGTGATCTAGGATCTACATGGTTTATGAAGAAACCCTAAAAACCCTAATTTTCAAGAAATTGATTTGTGATAAAAGTTTTATGGGGTTTTGAAGTTTAATTGATATAACAGTGCTTATAATCGCCCTCTCTACCTTAATTGGTATGCAATACAATTGTAAGTCGTTGTTATTATTAAAAGGGTTTCACTAATGATATTTGGTTTCATGTAATTGGTTTTGTTAAGAGTCAGCTCAAGCAACCCTAATATTCTTTAGGGTTATTCTCGTTATTGCATATCTTCTCGGAGTAGCCAATTTATGAGGATACTGGATCTCTACATAAATATCGTTAGATCATCATCTTTTGTGGATCTGCTTGTTGAACAATGAATCGAGTAAGCCCTAATTTATTTTTAGGGTTTGTGCTTCATTGTCATATTCATTGTTGCTGCTATGGTTGGTAATATAACAGCTGGGATATTGTTCGCTCATCATGGATATGGTGATCTTCATGATTGTATCAGTTAGATAATTTGGAGATGGGATTCTGACTTCTGGTTTTAGGTACGTATAAATAATATATAATGATATACTACTTATATTAACCAAACCAAATCAAGTGACCCTTGAAAAGGTTTAAAGAAAGAAAATTAATGAAATCCGAGTAGTATGATATTCCCGGGTCGTTTTCCCGACGAGGAATGCAAATTTGAGAGTCGAAAGTCGGTTTGATATTTGATGTTTAAATGGAACAAGATTTGATTGGATTCGATTTCTAATTCTACGGGAAAGACAAAAATGGCATGCTAATACTAACAAATAAGGAAATTATCAAAGAAATCAAATAACGGGAATCCTAAAACGCGTCTAAATTCCTAAATTATCAAAATTTAATCTTAAGTGATTTTTTAACTTTTTATAAATCCTAAGTGACTAAAATGCAAGAACAAAAAAAACAAAACCAAAAACGAAAGCAATTTAAGCTTAAAAATAAGCAAAGCGTTAGCTTCTAACAATTGACAGAATGCTTGTAAACTAAAAAGACTTGGGGCCTAAACTGTTAAGCATTTTTAGGCATAAATAAGCAAAGCAACAAGGGAAATAAACTAAGACAGATGATAAGCTATTCCTAAAAAGCAATTTGAAACAAAAATAAGCAAATTTAATGGACTTAAATTGAGCTTAAATGACATAAGTGCTAAAAGGCTTCTAAACTAAAAAAAAAAATTCTAAACTAATTATACTAATAAGCTCTAAATAAACTAACTAAGCTAAAAAGACTTGAATCCTAACTTAATAAGTA
>BQNB010059687.1:15815-35984 GCA_026074375.1 Tanacetum coccineum | reverse complement strand
TCAACAACAAGTCAAACGCACCCTTCAGTTAAATTGAGCTGGAAAAGTGGTTTTACCACTGTTCACCCATCTTCTTCATTTACCCTCAGGTTAAAATCATAGGGCTTTTCACAATTAAGGGGCAGAAAAGACAATTCAAGGGGTTAAGTACATGGTGGCAGAGTTAAACATCATTTATGAGCTCTCATTGGTCAATTCCATCAAAGGAATGACACGTTGGCATGAAGAAAGCACAAGGGAATGTGGGATTTTGCACTAGAAGTACTCTCATAAGTAACACAAAGGCTACAAACCACGGATTGCCAAGCTGGCAATCCGTGTGAGCTCATAAGTGATCCAACGGTAGAAAGTGAGTATCTAATGATTAGAGGAATCAAGGGCTAATGATGAGAGGAGCGTGTAACAACCAAGGAGCCTAGAAGTTTCAGCATAGGGCTATAAATAGCCCTCCATCCTCACACACATCTATCTTTTTTCATATCTAGTGTAGCTTTAGATTTTAGCTTAAATTTAGCTTGTAGTGTTAGCTTATTGTAATTTTCATTTAAACTTTTGTAACCTTCTTTTTCCGTATAATGTAATCAAGTTTTTTTTCAGTCAATGAAATCTAGTTTCTCTTAAATAAATTGTCATAAGCTCTTATAAATCTCAATGTTTTTGTTCACTTTTGTCACAAGCTACTCACACAAGCTCATTAAAGCTCTCACAAGTCTTTAAGCTTGTGATTGAGCTTAAATAGTCACTTAATCAACTCAATCTCTAAAATTCAACTTAAGAACCCTTGCTTATTGACTGTGGACTTATGGAAGGGAAGCTAGCTATGGAAGAGCTTCCAAGGACTTATACTGGCTTATCATTGATAAGCCAGAGCTTGTAGATTGCTCACTTGAGCTTATTAATGCCTTTGTTTAGCTAAGGCTCAAGTAAGTTTCTTATTTAGCTTTTTGTCTTAATTTCTTAGTTTAATAACTGCTTAATTTGCTTATTAATTGCTTATTCTTGTTAGTTTCAGCTTATATATGCTTAATATGTTAGTTTAATACTGTTAGTTCTTAGTTTCATAGTCTTAATCTTAGTTTTTACTTATCCCTTATAAACTGTCATTAAAAACCAAAAATAAGTAGATTAGTGTAGCTTGTTGATTTCTGGCTTATTAGCTTATAGGTTTATGCTTATTAGTCTTATTATAAGCTAGTTATTATCTGGTATCTAAGTTGTAATAGCTAGATTTCAAATTCATAAGCTAAAATGAAAACTGTCTTAGTTAAAGGGGTGTTTGGATTAATGCAGTTTGACTTCTTAAAGTCAAACTGAATTGTGCAAAATTATTTGGTTAGTTTGATCTTCACATTTGATTAAGTTTTGAGCAGGTTTGTAGGATTAGTTAAAGCTTAATATCATTTAGAGGCTTAATCTACTTGTTCCTGCACCAGGGGATTTTTCCCCTTTTCCTTTGCTTGTTAAAAATTTGATCCAAGCCTCATTGAGCTTGGATCTTGTTTAAGTTGAGTTAGGACACACTCAATAAGAGTGTGTAGTGCAGGGTTGTCCCTTAAGGACACCTGCATTTGTGTTTTGCCCATTTTGTCAATTACATCAGCAGTAGTAATTGCTGTTACTACTGCTGTCCCTTTTCATTTGCTTTTAAGCTAGTTTAATTAGGTTTTAGGTTTTAAAATTGAATAAGCTTTTAGTTTAGATATAGGATAAGATAGTTTAAAACTTGTTTTCAATTTCTAGCTTATTACTTAGGATTAATTTAGCCTTAAAAGTTCATCAAAAATCTCAAAAAGCCAAAAACAGTATTAACTAGAACACTAGCTTTTAAATTTTGATTTCTAGCTTTTAGAATTTGTTTTTATGATTTGAATTAATAGCCATCGAAATCATAATGCATATAGATCAAACATAATAATAAAGGACCATTCATTCAACATAGATAAAATTCATACATGCATAACAAGACGACTTCATATATAAAGTAAACTTATGCATGATAATATGAATTTCTTACAACACTTAGATATACTAAAATTAAACACTACTACCCTAATGGTCTTAGTACTTCATAAATCCTAGATGATTCTTTAGTCATAGATAATGGCTTTGAGCAAAAGGTTGGGTAAAATATTATTTAGAAGAATTAAAGATGTTTTAAGGATGAGGTGGAGAAGGTGAGGCAATGGCGGAAGTAAGAAGATACACAAGGTGAGCAAACATTAAGTTCATCTCATCCCTAAGAGAGAAAATGAGATTTCGGTTGTAAAAACAACAAAGGCAATTTACCCCATGATAGTCAAATGTGTTAAAGTAAATGGGATGACCCATGAGAGGTGGTTAAGGTGGTGGTTGTGGTAAAGGTGGTGAAGGGGTATTAAGAATGTGATCAAGAGGAGTAATTGGTGACAAGGATATATTGATATCTAAAGAAGGATGACTTTAGAGTGAAATTGGGTTTGAAGGTCTTGGAGGAACATCCATGATATCATCAAGAAAGGGATTGGATGGTTGAGGATAAGGTGTGTCATTAGAGGAAGGAGGTGAATATTGAGGTTTTGACTCAAATGATGAAGATGTAGTGCCAAAGGTAGATGATGTATCTTTGGTTGATGGAGTTTTTGATGGTGCATTTGGTGGAGATGGAGAGGAGGATCTTGTTATGGTAGAAGGTGTGGTAGTGTCATCTTCTTTACTAGATAGGTCCACAAAGAGTTGTCTTGGTGGAATAATGGTTAGTTTGATTTTCTTAGAGGGGTTAGAAGAAGAGGCTTGTGTAGATGCCATGGAAGTAGAAGATAAGTAAAGATGATGAAGATGGTGAAGGTGATGACTATTTATTTTGGAGGTATTGGATTAAAGAAGTAAGGCATGGGAAGGTGAATATTTGATTCCAAAAGGTGTTTAACAAAATGTAAGAATGTAGCTGAGCTATAGAGTGAATAATCAATTGCACAGAAAATTAGGAGAGACACAGTAAAAAATCTCGTGATGCCTGATGGCGGCCCCATAAATATACTGGCGGTCCCGGATATATATGGGGGCCGCCCAATATTTATAGGGGCCGTTCTTTGGAAAAACAAAGATTTTTCCCAGGTTTTTAGACCTTTAATCCTGTGCAGAATCATGCTATCCTATAAATTCTTTTGCAGTCAAATATATTACCTCAAGAATCATCTAATACTTCAAATTTAAAGGCCAACTATACTATTTGGGAAGCAATTATAGGCATATGACTATGAAACAAATAAGCATGCATAATATCATAAGTTTAATAAATAACATAGAGTGTCAAAGGCATGCAAATAAGTTTAGGATGATAAAATAGAACGATCATCCAAGGAAAACTACGTCGCCCAAAATAATTTCTAAAAATCCTACGTTGCCCATGTCTTCATAAAGTCGGTGTTTTTACGTGTCAAGATTTGATTGTCCTCAACTACAATCTCTTGATCATGACGGATGCGAGTGACAACACCCCGTCGTTCGATTTGAACAAGGAGTTTGATGTCATAGGGAGAAGGAGGATTTGATAAGGACCACCCGTTGGAACACTATATGGCAATTCGTCAAGTGAACACTTGTCGAAAAAAGAACAATCACCTTCGTAAAGGATACCAAGGATTTGACCGAATTCTTCGAGAGAAAAAGAAAAGAGTTGATTTTGAATGACGAACTCGACAAACATTTGACCTTCCGAATCATAGTTGATACGGTATTGACTGTAGAACTCGAGAATGAAACGAGGAATGATTTGTTCATTAATTTCTAGAAGACACTCAAACCCAATATGACTAAACATGGACCTAACATAGACCAAATTGTCAAAGCTCGGATCAACTACCCGCCCTTCGTGAATGTAACAATTTTCAAATAATTCAAAAGTACGTTTTAGTGGTTCGTTGTATTCAATGGACATTTTTGGAATGTAACTTCTAGTGTTTTTGTGGTCATTCGATGTTTTGCGAGGCATTGTCACCTATATCAAAATATTATTCAAAATTTTATTATTATGTACTTGTAATGTTAATTATGGACTCTTGCGTAGTGTGTGCCTATATGTAACAAATGTGGAGTAACGGTTAACTTGACTCTAAAACAAAACCTATGAGTTAACCCAAACGCTACTTAATTCAATTTTGCTCATCCAAACTTGTCCAAAAATACATATGAATTATGTATTTCGAATTTTGTTCATGAGATCATTATGCAGGTATGCAAAAACGTTTTTAGGGTGTATTAACAATGCATTAAAACAATTTTATGGTGATCCTAACGTGAGTGATTTTGAAAGAAAATTGGAATTTTTGTGCAAATGAAAACTTTTGACAAACACACTCAATTATGCAAATCCTATGTCTACGGGAAGCATAATAGTTATACATTGTGTTATTATAGTCCTATTTTGCACACAATTAAAAGAAAAACGAGAAATCCCTAATTTTGAATTTTTGTTCAACATGAACCCTAGACACAAATTGGAAAGAAAATAGATGAAATGACTTACAATTGATGATCTTTATGATGTTAGGATTGATTATTGGTGTTGATTTGATCTTCAATTTGAGTTTTAATGGTTGATTTTTAAGTTTGGATGGTTTTTGGGTTGTTTTGTCGCACGAGTTAAAGAGGAAGAGGGTGTTTGGTTTTGTGTTTAAGAAAAAGAAAGATGCAGACATTTACTCCCGACTGGTGGCGGTCCCATATCGATATGGGGGCCGCCTCCAGTGGAGGTGTTTTGGACTCGATTTTTGACAAAAAAATTTACTAAAGGAGTGACGTTTTAATTTGCATTTCGCGAATTAAAAATACTTAAAGTACTTCGGATGAAGTAATTAAGTTGTCACGACACGGAAAAGAACATGGACTAGAATCGAGACAGAAGAAAAGAAGAACGATTTATGGAATATGTTCCATCATTCCTAAACCAAGACGTAGATAGTTAAACGATTCACGTTTAAGGGGTTTAGTGAGAATGTCGGCAATATTGTCGACGGACGACACTTTTTTGATAGAGATATGTCCTTTCTGGACATTATCACGAAGAAAGTGGTGACGAATTTTGATGTGTTTGGTTTGAGAGTGTTGCACCGGGTTTTTGCTAAGGTCAATCGCTCCTTTATTGTCGCACATGATAGGGACGTCCATCGAATGTCGTAGTCGATAAGAGCTTGTTTCATTCGTAGTGCTTGTTGACATGCCTTTCCGACGCTTACGTATTCGGCTTCTGTAGTGGATATAACAAGAGCGGTTTGTTTCTTCGAGAACCAAGATGTTAAACAACATCCCACGAACATAAAAATACCGCCAGTGCTCTTTCTGTCCACATAATATCCCATATGATCAGAGTCGGCATATACTATGGTTTCTATGCCGGTCCCCTTAGGATACCATAATCCTAAGTACGTAGTGCCTTTAATGTATCAGAAGATACACTTAACCGCTTTAATATGAGAGGTTTTGGGATCCTCTTGGAAGCGTGCACAAAGGCAGACACTAAACATGATATCAATCCTACTTGCTGTTAGGTAGAGTAAACTACCTATCATGCCTCGATACTTGGTACTATCTATCGACTCACACTCTTCGTCTTTCGTGAGTTTAGTATCCGAGGACATAGGGATTTTCATTGGTTTAGATTCTTCTAAGCCAAATTTTTTAAGCATTTCTTTAATATATTTAGATTGATTAAAGAAGATACCGTCTTCCGTTTGTTTTATTTGTAATCCAAGGAAGAAGTTAAGTTCACCCATCATGCTCATCTCGAACTAGTCATGCATGATTTTAGCAAATTCATCACACATGTCTTGACAAGTCGAACCGAATATAATGTCGTCGACATATATTTGAACAATGATGAGGTTTGAACTTTTCTTTTTAGTAAAAAGTGTGTTATCTACCATTTCCATTTTGTACTCATGTTTAATAAGAAAAGCTTTTAATCTATCATACCAAGCTTTGGGTGCTTATTTAAGACCATATAAATCTTTCTTTAGTTTATAAACATGATCCGGTTTTTTGAAATCAATAAATCCCGGAGGTTGTGCCACGTATACCTCCTCATTAATTAAACCGTTCAGGAATGCACTTTTTATATCCATTTGGAATAGCTTAAAGTCTAAAGCACAAACATAAGCTAATAGTATTCTAATAGACTCTAATCTAGCAACTGGGGCATAAGTTTCATCATAATCGATGCCCTCTTGTTGATTATAACCTTGGGCGACTAACATAGCCTTATTTCGAGAAACGACACCGTTTCTCGTCTAACTTATTTCTAAACACCCACTTAGTTCCTATGATTGTCATATTCTTAGGTTGTGGTACAAACTCCCAAACATCGTTTGCAATGAATTGATTTAATTCTTCTTGCATAACGATTATCCAACTTTCATCCGTTAAGGCTTCATTCACATTCTTAGGTTCTATAGTTGATATAAAACAAAAGAAGTTACTTTGGTTTTGGGCTTGTGACCTAAGAGTTCTTTGGTTAAAGTTTCCTATGACATTTTCTAATGGATGGTTCCTAGATTCCTTAATATTTACTACATCGTCAATTTCTAAAGTTTCATCCTCAATGTCATTTTCTATGTTTTTCTTTTCGGTAACCTTAATTGCTTCTTCTTCATCTAAGTCATCATCCATCAAGGATGATGTGGGCTTTACTATTTTGGGAGTAGCCTAAAAAGACACCTTCGTATGACTTTGGGTCAAACTTAGTAAGGTAGTCTTTGGTGTTTAAAATGTAGCACTTGCTTTCAAACACCCTAAAGTAATTAAGAGTAGGTTTCCTACCTCTCAAGAGTTCATAAGGTGTTTTACCTAAGATGACTCTAATTAGGATTCGGTCGAGGATGTATGTTGAAGTATCTACGACGTTACACCAAAACTTTTGTGGTAACGATTGTTCATTCAACATGGTTCTACTCATTTCTTGTAATGTCATATTTTTCCTTCGTACCACGCCATTTGATTGTGGAGTGCATGGAGCCGAGAAGTTATGTGTAATACCGTTGGCATTACAAAACTCTCCAAATTGCACTTCATTATCAAATTCTCTACCGTGGTCCGTCCTAATTGACACTATTAAACATCCTAATTGATTTTGTATTTTCTTACTAAATATTTCAAATTTCTCGAAAGCCTCAGTTTTATTCTTAAGAAATCTTGTCCAAGTATACCTAGAGTAGTCATCTACTATGACTAAGGTGTAGAGGTTTCCTCCATAACTCCGTACGGCGGATGGACCGAAGAGATCCATATGGAGAAGTTCTAAGCATCTAGTCGTTGAGACTATATTCTTAGCTTTGTGACTAGCGTGTGCTTGTCTTCCTATTTTGCAAGCATCACAGAAATGTTGATCAAACTTAAGCTTAGGTAAGTTTCTAACTAATTCCTTGGATGCTAACAATTGAATGAGACGCATATTAGCGTATCCATGAGGACGCTATATTAGGAGCTTTAAGTATCCTAAGATGCTCTCTTATGTGCCACAGGCGTGAAAGTTTGGTTATAAATCGTTGTGCAAAGTATGTCCTAATCTCCTATGCCACAGCGTGAAGTTTTCATAAATCGTTGCAAGACAAATTTTGTCTTTAGGCTTATTTCCTAATTTCATCACATATAAGCCTTTCTTCCTAATACCTCTCCCTATAACCTTACCGTCCTTAGTAATTTCACTATCATGTTCAGAGAAAGTTACTCTACATTTATTATCACATATTTGACCTACACTTAGCAAGTTAAATCTTAAGTTATCTACATGTTCTACATTATCTATATTGAGAGAGTCATTAGAAATTGTACCTTTGCCAATGATGTTACTGCGAAGATTACTACCAAATATGACATTACCTCCGTTGTATGCCTTGTAGGTTGAGAAGAGCTTTTGGTTACCCGTCATGTGTTTAGAACATCCACTATCCTTTATCCACTCCTCGGGTTCCAAGTCGACTCCAAGGCATATCTATTTATATAAGATAATAACTCAAACATTTGGTCCCCAATATCTCATAGGTCCAAAGTTGTTAGTGCTAAACATCCCTTGCATTTGATGCATTTGACTGAGATGTGGAAATGGAGGACACATTTCCCATGGCATGTAACTTTGAGGTTGGAAGTTGTTCCAAGTTACGGGAAAACCATGAGGTTGGTTTTGTCGACCAACATTCCTTTTTGGTTGTGGTGTCTTAGAAAAAGGATAATGATTATTGACTCTTCTAGATGGTGGAGTTTTTGACCTAAATTTTGGTTTATAAAATCCAACTCCAGGTTTTAAAGATGGTTTATAAAATTATTTAACCTCATTATCACTAGCAACGGGAATTTTAACATTGTTTACCATTATGTGTTTTGGTCTAGGACCCAAAATGGATTTTGAAAAGAAATGGATTTTCCAGATTCTAATGAACAGACAGTCGGCCTTAGTAGCTTTGGGGGACGTCTGTGCTTTATGACGGCCGCCCTCAGTATTTGGGGGACCGCCACCAGAAGGCGTTTCATTTTGAGATTTCATAAATTTCATTTTCTTAGTCCCGCTTGTTGATGCTTCAAATGAATTAAAGCCTTGACCCAATTTATCACCTGGGGGTTCTTGATTACTCAACATTTCGTTTAAACAATGTGTACTCTTTTCAAATTGAGTTAGCATAAGTCTTCTTCTTTAAGTTTTTCGTTGTCGATTTTAAGTGATTGACAATTTGTACATTCGAGATCAACTCTCTTGTTTTTCTCGAGTGTAAACAATTTTAATTTTAATTCACTAAGCTCATTTTCTAAACTATTTCTAATAGCTTTTAGTTGTTTGTTTTTTGTGATTATCTTTAAACTCATCTTGCATAGTTTATCATATTCATTATCTAAAGTAAAACCGTCTATTGATGAATTTTCATCACTAAAGTAAGAGGAATCAAAACATACCTCATTTGATGCTTGAGCCACGAGACAAGTTTCGTCTTTGGCCTTTTCATCATCTTCTTCACCGCTATCACTCCAAGAACCTCCGACAAATGTTCTTTAGTTCTTGTCTTTCGGTGGTTTTGGACATTCTCTAATAAGATGATTTGAATCACCGCATCTAAAACATTTTCGATCGCTTTTGCCATTCTTGTCGTCTCGGCTTCTTTGGAACATCTTTTTGTCGTTCGGTGGTTGTCTCATGAATCTACCTATTCTCTTGAAGAACCTCTTGAAGTCTCTAATCGCCATGGCGTACTCTTCGTCTTCACTTCGGAAGTCGAGCATTCTTCATCATTAGATTCATTTTTAGCCTTTAAAGCAAGAGATCTCCTTTCTCCTTTAGCTTTGACTATTTTAGAGTCTTTCATGATGATCATCTCATGGACTTTGAGATTACCAATGAGTTCGTAAAAAGATAGTGATGTCAAGTCTTTCGACTCTTCAATTGTCGTGACCTTTGCTCTCCATTTGGGATGTAGAGCCCTAAAAAACTTCCTAACATAGTTCTTGCTAGAATAACCTTCGTCAAGAGCTTTTAGACTAGTAATAATAGTATTAAACCTAGAAAAACACTATCTATAGATTCGTCTTTAGGGATGACAAATTGTTAATATTGTTGTACCAAAAGGTCGATCTTGTTATCTTTGACTTGCCTATTACCATTTTGGCTTCGTTATTTTTCGCAAGCCTCTTTTTAAGATCGTCACTTTGTTTTTCAAAAGGGATAACCTCATCAAGTTTGGTTTTCGGATTTTGTTCAATAGGTTGAAAATCACCGTTAGTAATAACATGCCAAAGATCAAGATTTTTTGATTTAACATATGTTTCGAATCTATTTTTCCAATAAATAAAACTATCACTTTCAAAGAGTGGTGGTCTTTGCATGGATTGCCCTTCTAGATATTTGTCGAAATCCATAGATCGATCCAAGCTTTAAAATACAGTATATTTTAAAAATCTTGAGTGACCTCGGCTTCTGATACCAATTATGGAAACTAAAAGGATGGTTGAATAGTTTACAAGTTAATTAACGTTTTAAAATTTTACTTCTAAAATTGTTAGATTCGAGTATATGCTCAATCAATTAACAATATGAACCAATCAATATACCTATCTACTTGTAATAATGATACAAATAATAAATGAGAAACACAAGTAATATAAAGAGATAAGGTAAAGAACGATCAAACCAAGACACCAAGATTTATAGTGGTTCGGCTACGAAGCTCTTCTTCACCCTACTCCACTCCCCGAGTATCCGACTCGAGATTTCACTATGTCAACAAGCTCCCTTTAGGCGGAGAAAACCGTTTACACGTCGCTTACGTTATTTTCCTACACTAAGCTAAATGTCGAGTCCTAATCTTAGCTAGAACCAATCTACCACTTTACAAACACTACCCAATCACAAGATCTACAATATCGGATTTACACACTATCTGATTCACACAATCACACAAGATAATCAAAATAGAGATTTGGATCTTAGAAGAAGAGAGGAGAAATCACTAATCTATAACACTTCATTTCTTGACGAATACGAGTGTTCTTCTCTTACACTTGATAGAAGAAGGAAGAAGGTAGAAGATGGGATTTGATCACTTGAAACAAGGTTAAACTATGTTAGTGATCAAGAGATTTAGTGAGAGAAAAAGGTTTTTAGAGAGAGAAAGATAATTGAAAAATTCGTACAAAGAGGTGTATTTTATGCTGATAATAGTGCAATATTTATAGCCAGGAAATTCCAACGGCATCTGATGGCGGTCCCAGATATATTTGGGGGTCGCCTAGCCACTTAGGTGGCCGCCACTAGACTGACGCTCTCTTTTTGTCTTTTTGTGGGGAAAGTTGATCCTGATATGTTGTTTTCTATTTTTGGGGGAAAACTGAATTCAAATTTATGTTTTTAAATAAAACATTATTTTTATTAATAAAACTATTTTGTGTATTTTGTAAAAAGTAGTTTTGTAGAAATGTAATGGTTAAGAAGAAAAATTATTTTCTTGATCAGTAATCATGTTTAATGATTTGTTTATCCATACCTTAAGTGATTTATGTCGAAATGGAAGTTTACGATTAATAACATGTAAACGTTTATTTTTATCATGAATATTTTTACATTTTGTCATCTTCAAAACGTAGAGGAGTCGAAAAATATAAATAACGTTTTTAGGCATTATTTGTATTAACACGGTCATTTGACTGTCAAAATACGCAAACCATCAGTCCGAAATCTTTGATTCCCAAAACTATGAAACGGAAAGTACGGAACGGAAATTATAAAGTTTAGCAAGTCAAAAGTATTAAACTGTCAAAAAATACGAAGCAGAAACTGATAAAATACTGTGTTGTACTGTAAATAAAGGGACAAAAGGACGATGAAAGTACAACACATATACTTATTTCGTGGGTCGGGGTACCAATAGTAACACCTTTAATGCATTGTGGAAGTTTTTTTGTAAAAGCTGATATGTTGAAGTGACGATGATGTGAAAGTGTATTAAACTTTATATAGCATAGATCGGAGATGCTCTAAGAGGGTAGGGTATGGTGGCATACCCCCTCGCCACTTCCTACCTCTTTCCTCTTCACTTGCTCTTCACCACACCATACCCCCTTGCCACTTCTAATATTTTTGGTTACACGCCACTGCAGTGGCGAGATAAAGTAAAAAAAAAACTTTTTTATTATTATTATATTTTAGAATGTATGTGTTTGTGTGTGAGTGGTGGGACCCAAGTGAAGAGGTGATGGTGTGTTATGAGTGAAGGGGTATTTTTGAGTGGGAGTGAAAAGCTGATGTGGCAGCCTGTGGGGCCCGTTTTGTTTTGTGGCTTAAGCCACCATACCCTATACTCTAAGGTAGTAAAATCGATAGAACATAGGAGGCAGGAATAATTATACTTATAATCAAATCCCATTTGATACGACGTCGTATCAAAATGGGTTGTTAGTTGGGCTCCCAAACTTGGGCCGACCCATTTAGTTTTTTTTTTTTGCAATTTTTTTTAGGCAATGTAAAAAAAAATCGCTCGGTATAAAATAGAAAAAAATATTACAAAAGTATTGACTTATTCAGATAAAAAAAATACCCGCGACATGAGACCCAACACATAAGCCCATATAAAAAAAGAAACTATTAAACATGAGACTGAAAAAATAAACCCGTACAAAAAAAAATAAAAAATTAACACAAAATACATGAGACCCAACGCATAAGCCCATATAAAAAAATAAACTATTAAACATGAGACCGAAAAAATAAACCCGTACAAATAAAAAATAAAAATCAAATGTTAACACAAAAATAAAGCCTCAATTCAGATAAAAAAATTACTCGCGACATGAGGCCCAACACATAAGCCCATATAAAAAAAAACTATTAAACATGAGACCGAAAAAATAAACCCGTACAAATAAAAAATAGTACGACTTTTTTATATAATAACACTTATTTTTCATAATATATTAACATTATATCTACCTATTCACTCAGATAAAAAATACCCGCGTAAAGATCTTCGCATTGCGAACGAAACGAGCCCAATATTGCAATGCTTCTGATATACGCACGATTTTATAAAAAATGTTGAAGTTTAATATATATAGAAAAAAAATTACAAAACGTACCCTCGGCTTTTTAATATTTACGTTTTTTTTTTAATTATAACACATATCTATCGAGTCATTCCGACCAAAAAATACCCACGGAAAGATCTTTGAATTGCGAACAAAACGAGCCCAATATTGCAAAAAAAATCAAGTTATTAAACATGAGACCGAAAAAATGAACCCGCGTAAAATTAAAACACGCGAAAACTTTACTTATCAAATATATAACATATATCTATCTATTCATTCAGATAAAAAATACCCGCGTAAAGATCTTCGCATTGCGAACAAAACGAGTCCAATATTGCAATGCTTCTGATATACGCACGATTTTATAAAAAATGTTGAAGTTTAATATAAATAGAAAAAAAATAATTACAAAACGTACCATCGGCTTCTAACTATTTACGTTTTTTTATATATAACACATATCTATCGAGTCATTCCGACCAAAAAATACCCACGGAAAGATCTTTGAATTGCGAACAAAACGAGCCCAATATTGCAAAAAAAATCAAGTTATTAAACATGAGACCGAAAAAATGAACCCGCGTAAAATTAAAACACGCGAAAACTTTACTTATCAAATATATAACATATATCTACCTATTCATTCAGATAAAAAATACCCGCGTAAAGATCTTCGCATTGCGAACAAAACGAGTCCAATATTGCAATGCTTCTGATATACGCACGATTTTATAAAAAATGTTGAAGTTTAATATAAATAGAAAAAAAATAATTACAAAACGTACCCTCGGCTTCTAACTATTTACGTTTTTTTATATATAACACATATCTATCGAGTCATTCCGACCAAAAAATACACACGGAAAGATCTTTGAATTGCGAACAAAACGAGCACAATATTGCAAAAAAAATCAAGTTATTAAACATGAGACCGAAAAAATAAACCCGCGCAAAATTAAAAAATAAAAATTAATGGCCCGCAACAATACGCGAAAAATTAACGCCCCGCAGCAACGCGCGGGTAATTTTGCTTGTTACCATCATTACTCAAGAATAAAATAATACTAGTACTCCCTCCGTCCCAAATTAATTGTCTCCCGACAAAAAACACACAGTTTAAGAAAACATAATTATTACGACATTCTCTCTCTTACTTTTTTTGCAGAATCACAGTTTTACCCTTATGAAATTAATTAAAGCTTTGAATAAAGTTTGTAATTTCTAGTATTATTAGGGGCAATATGATAAACTTACTACATTACTCACAACTATATTTGGAATGAAAGAATAATTTTAAAACAACCCAAAATAGAAAGACGAAATATTAATTTGGGACGGAGGGACTAATAAGTTTTCACAGGATTGGTTAAAAGTAGTAAGTTGGACTGTTTGGAGTGAGTATGATCCCAAAAGTGTCGGCTTGTTGTTGTGGCCCCAGAATCCAGTCATCTAGATAAACCATACATACAAAAGTCCATCTACATACATACAACTATAGTACTTACTCTGTCCTTACTTTATCTCATACAGAATTCAGATCGATTGCTTTCAACTCAATTCTTTCTTTATTTCTTTTAAGATCTTAATTATCCAATCACATTTCTCAAAACCACATCACTAGTATTCATTTTTCCATCCGAATTGTGGAAGGAAATTTCAATCAGTGGTAACAAAGATCTAGTATTAGAATGACGACTTCAGATGAAAAAGCTGTTGCTGTCATCATGGTTGGTGGTCCCACCAAAGGTATCTCCTTTTTTTTTTTATCAACTTTCATTAGTCGCGAAATTATAGTTTATTACTATTCGTCTGATCTAGTTTGAATAACAGTTTTGTGTGTGCTTATTCAAACTGCTTATTTGAGTGTGAAATGAGCTTTTCTGACTCATCAGCTTTGGAGTTGCTTATTCCAAATGGCTTATATCTTATTACTTTATAGCATAACTAGTTTTAGAGATTGTAGTCATCATCTTAGATGTAGTTTACGATAGGATGAGATGAGTAACAATGTATATATAAAATAATTTTTGCTGTTACGCGTATCTTTAAAATTTGGAATGGAATTTAAGTGTAAAAGTTAAGAGAATATATATATGGTTCTACTTTTTCTTTGTAATTTATAGTCTTGAATCTTATTCCTTGTTTATGTGATTCATGTTGGATATTTGTTTATTAGGTACTCGCTTCAGGCCGTTGTCACTGAATATTCCAAAGCCACTTTTCCCCTTAGCCGGACAGCCAATGGTTCATCATCCAATCTCGGCTTGTAAAAAGGTATGTATTACCAAACAGAAGTCCCACAGTTTGAATTTTACTATCATGTACTAAATTTGGCTGCATGAATCTTTCTGTATAGATACCGAACCTAGCACAGATATATCTTGTTGGTTTCTACGAGGAGCGTGAGTTTGCCTTATATGTATCCTCTATATCGAATGAGCTCAGAATCCCTGTCAAGTAATTCACTTTTTTTTAATATTTTTTTTATAATAGCTTTTTGTTATGGTTTTTAACTTGAGCTCAAATTTCATCATGTTATTGTTTTGCTTTAAAATAGATACTTAAAAGAGGACAAGCCACATGGGTCGGCTGGTGGACTATACAATTTCAGAGATCTGATCATGGAAGATAGCCCGGTTTAACCTCCACCCTTCTCATTCATGCCTCTATAAGCTTAAATAACCGTCGTAGTTTTTCATTTATCATATAATAGTCCTTGCACGCTTTTTGCACAGCTGAGTCATTAAAGATGTCTTTGCGTGCCCTATAGATCATTTTTTGACCAAAAACCAGCTTCCAAATTGAGAGATTTTCTATATAAAGGTTACATTTATGATAAAAATGGTGAATTTAGTATATAACGTTACGATTACGGGCTGCAACATGATCCAAACAGGACATAAAGACATCTTTGATAAATTGATGACTCACATGTACAAGATTTAAGTACAATGACCGAAATGGGGAAATAGGATCAGTCTATTGGTAATTTATGAAAGAAAATAAAATGTAACAAGCGTCTTTCAGACTTCTGCGAGTGATAAAGATTCTGATGTTGTACTGTGTTTTTTTCCTGACAGTCGCACATCTTTTTGCTCAATTGTGATGTTTGCTGCAGTTTCCCATTACCTGAAATGCTTGGTACATCAACTAGACCTGTTCTTCAACTATCATGTATAATCAAATCTCTAAATGACTCATGCTAATTTACACTTCATATGTTATACAGAGGCTCACAAACGATATGGCGGGATCGGAACAATCCTCGTAATTAAGGTAGGTATGCTTAACAAAAAACAATTTGTTTGTTTAGGGCATTTTAGAAACTTAACGTTGTGCTCCGCTTTGTTGTGTAGGTTTCCCCTGAAAAAGCAGACCAATTTGGGGAGCTGGTAGCTGATGCTGATACCAATGAGTTGCTGCATTATACCGAAAAACCTGAAACTTTTGTATGTACTTGAGTAAACTTAACCACTTGCCATGTCAAACAGATCAAGTCATTACTTGCGTTATATGATGTTACTCTTTAGTCTAATAACGGTATCTGGTCTACAGGTTAGTGACCGAATCAATTGTGGTGTTTATGTATTTACACCAGATATCTTCACTGCTATTTCGGGTGTTTCCACACAGCGAAAAGATAGAGGTTAGTTAATAGTAATTAATGGTGGCATGGTGCAAAGACTATTTTTGCCATCGCCGTATAACCCTTAACTAGAGCCTGATTCATATTTTTTCATGTTTCATGTATAATTGACGTATACTCATGTTATACAACCTGAAACCTACTTTTTGATTGCGTTGCAGCTAACCTAAGACGACAATCCAGCTTTGAAGCCCTACAGTCAGCAACAAGGTACTAATGTAGTGAGTAACTGTTTAAGTACAGGTTTCTGAAAATCGATAAGAGTTTATAGTCTCCAACTTTCGGTCCTGATAAAAGTGCATATGACAGGAGTCTTCCTGCAGATTTTGTAAGATTGGATCAAGATATATTATCACCACTTGCAGGAAAGAAACAGTTGTACACATATGAAACTATGGATTTTTGGGAACAAATAAAAACACCCGGGTAAGCAGCCTGCGTAAGAGTTCCCTAAAAGCCAGTATTCTCAGCTATAAATTAAGCTGGTTCATAATGAAATAATCACTCTTTGTTCTTATTTATGCAGAATGTCCCTGAAATGCTCTGGCTTGTATCTTTCCTTGTTTCGGTACAACTCACCCCATCTTTTGACCGAAGGTGATGGTACTAAGAGTGCCATCATAACGGGTGATGTTTATATTCACCCATCAGCAAAAGTTCATCCAACTGCAAAGGTAGGTGTTTTAACGTTGTTGGTTTCACTCAAATATCTAGAAGGTCTTTTGCGTAATGCACTATTGAGCCATTGAAAGATGGTGATGTGTCCTATTTGAGTCTTTTTGTAGCCAATAAGCCCTTGATAACTGGCTCTGAAAAATGACTCATATAAAAACGATCCATCCGTATACATTATATATTTTTATGTATAATATTAAGTTCTATATAAAAATGTCTACAAAATGACCTAGATGGGACACAATTCAGATGTAAAAATAAGTACCATGAGTATAACGGGACAACTAATAAAAGACGTTACTTAATGCACAGCAAAAAGCGCTACATAATATGGATTTCTAATATGATTAAATCTTTGCTATATTGGTCCCTTAATTTTCACAGATTGGTCCAAATGTTTCCATATCTGCCAATGCACGTGTAGGAGCTGGTGTAAGGCTGATGAATTGTATCATTCTTGACGATGTTGAAATCAAGGTATAGCAGTGCAGCATTGAAACTTTACACAAACCCTCGGACTTATCGGATCACATCTGTAGTATAATATAAATTAATCTATGATTTCAGGAAAATGCAGTTGTAATTCATTCAATTGTTGGGTGGAAATGTGCTATTGGGCGGTGGTCACGTGTCCAGGCTGAAGGAGACCACAATGCAAAGCTTGGAGTAACCATTCTTGGTAAGCTCTATGCTTTCTGATTTGTTTTCTTATTCCGCTTCCGAATCATAAGCATGCATACCTTATGGATAATTTTATTTTAGGTAAATTTACAATAGGAAAATGTGTGTGTACATTTATAATATGGGGATATCTTGGCTACAATCCTCCACCAAAAATACACAAGAAATGATTCATGGACCCACATAAAGGACTCAGGGACACACAAAATGACTCAGGGACCCACGATTTGTAGCACAAAATTGTAGCCAATTAGCTACAAAAAATTGTAGCTAATATATTCCCTTATAAGGGGGTGTTTGTTTCTGCTTATGAAACATAAGCCCATTTGGGCTTATATTTCATAAGCCCTAATTTTTCGGCTTATTTTGAGACTTGGGAGCTTATATAAGTTTATTATCATATGATAAACTTATATAAGCCCTTAAGTCTCAAAATAAGCCAGAAAATTGGGGCTTATGAAATATAAGCCCAAATGGGATTATGTTTCATAAGCCGAAACAAACACCCCCTAATATAAACTTAAAAAAGCTGGGCTCTACATACTCAAAGGTCTGACTTAAAAAGTCAAACTTTACTTTTATGATTTATAAGCGATCAATCTTGCAATGCTCAAAATCCAGGGGAAGCTGTTAATGTTGAAGATGAAGTAGTAGTAACCAGTTGCATTGTCCTTCCTAACAAGACTCTTAACGTTAGCGTTCAACAAGAAATTATCTTATAACAAAGGAAGATGGCAAACCAGAATCATGTATGTCCCAGTTATTCATTATCTTCTTTAAACAAATAATATACCCTATCCAGCTTCTTGTTCCCAAAATGAAGTTAGTATGGAGTTTGTATTCTTTTTATACTGTGTAACTTTTGTCATACAACATTTGTATTATTTAAGTCTTGTATCTTGCAACTTTGTTGAGAGACCAAATGTGATAGGATTTTTAATATTAGAATGAGCTCCGATTTCACCTTTGGTAATCGATTTACTCAAAATATGATCATAACATTGATTGTCCCCCACGGTGATTTTTTTTTTTTTGCAATGACTTGTTGAAATGCTTGACTTAAAGAATCTGATGAATTTTGACCACAAAAGCGCTAAGTCTGGATGTAATGGTATATTGATAAGGTGTTGCGGTGTCCGTGTGATCACCACCATAACATTGAGTGGAGTTATTTTGGATCATTTTTTTCTTGGATATTGGGGGACCAATCTCAGCCATCCATCTAAAAAAAATTAAGGGAGGAGATTAACCAACTTTTATTAATAAAAAAATCATAAAAAAGCGGAGGGCATCTCGGTCATTTTACGTCACATACCTGCTACTCTCTTAATCAATCAAACCTCGTCTTTTTCAGATGTGCTATTTTCTCTCTCACCAAACACACACTAAAAACACACACAACACATAATTTTACACTGATAAAAAAATACACACACTAAAAACACACACATCGAAATTGCCTGAAAAACTAAGTTTATGTGAGAAGCTGATGAATGAAACGAATCACATAGTTTTAGTAGTTGATGTTTATAGTGATAAGAATAAACATTTGCTTGAACATGATTCCTTGCCTTGGAATGGTAGGATTGAGTTTCATCGAGTTAATATTAAGAATGATTCCAGTCTCATTAAGTGTTTCGATCTGGTATAATCATCTTTTTTTGCTTAATTAATGCTTATTTTGCTGTGGATCTGTATTGTGACTTTAATTTTGTTGAGAATGTTATTTATTTTAAGTTGTAGTTATATACAACACTCTATTTTGCTTAATTAATGCTTATTTTGTATATAAATTTGTTGTGGATCTGTATTGTGAACTTAATTATGTTGATTTAATGATTTTGAGTCAGAATAAGTTGTGGTTATAATTATCATTTTTGATTAAATTGGTATGAAAAGTTTGTTGTGTGTATAATATCATATATGATAATATGCTTGAAAGTCTATATCATATATGATATAAGTTAGGTTTTAAGCGTGTATGGAGATTTTGTTGATTAAATTGGTTTGAAAAGTTACTTGTGTGTGTAACACCCCCAAATTGGGTCGCAGCGGAATAATGAGTCTGGGAGCGTTACTTCATAGATCAATAGCACAAGATATGAGAACGACCTCTAAAAGAGTCGTTTAAAATACGATACATTGGATTTATTGAAATTGTTTGTTACAAAGCACAACGGCTTAAATTGTTCAACATTTGATAACAAAGATTTTAGATCATAACAATCTTCCCAAAATGTAATGACTCCAAATCTTTAATGCATGACTCCCAAAAGACTATCCCCAATGTATCCGTAGCACCTCGTGCCTTATTGACCTGAGAAAACATGCTTAAAACGTCAACATAAAGTTGGTGAATTCATAGGTTTAAGTAAATGTAATGTAGGACCGTAAGATTTTCAAGTGTATGATAATGCAACAGATGCAAGCATCACAAATGTAATTACATTTCCCTAAGCTCATGACACCGAAGCTCGACATGTATGAATTGCAATATAAATTGCCTACATTGCGTGTGATGATGTTCTAACCCGCAACATCCGAATCCGACATGGTATACATCTGTTGGTTCACTCCGTGACACTAGTGAGAGCTACTCACCCGGATGGGGATGTTGACCCCAAATAGAT
>BQNB010059687.1:0-13712 GCA_026074375.1 Tanacetum coccineum | reverse complement strand
AGAAGCATGGATGAGAGGCAAGAACTCATCAACAATTATCGAGCAATCTAAAAGCTCGTGTTATCGTATCGTAATTTGTTCCGTATCGTATTTTAAATTTCGTATGTCGTTTGTTTTACGTTTTTTTTAGTTTCGAAATGTATTTTCTTTTTCTGTATTGTATTTTAATTTTAATTTAGTATGTTTTACGTTTTTATTAATTTCGTACGTTTAAATTAATATTTACGTTTTTAGTTTATGAATAAAAATATTTAAATAAAAAAATGGTGACGAAGGGTGACTTTTAGTTGAAAGGTGAGTTGCTATTACGGTTGAAAGGTGAGTTGTAGTGAGTTTTAAAGTATTTTATCTTGGTATGGAAATAATGGAGATTCTTTTGTTAGACAATGAAATCCGTAGATTATGATTTATTATTGACCACAATATATAGGAGATTACATGAATGAAACCCTAACGGGCTCTAAGCCCACAAACTAGGCTTGGACCTATTTATCCTCTAATACTCCCTCGTTGTCCGAGTGGTGAAATCGCGAAAGCTCGAACTAGAGTAGTAAACTAGAAAAGAAAAAAACCACAAAAAGTCGACTGGTAACACAACCGTACCAACGGTCGACTTTAGGGACTGGTACCAACGGTCAACTTTAGTCGACTGGTAACAAAGTCGTACGAACCATCGACTAACAAACAACAATAAAACAACTATAACTTTTTTTTAACATAAAACTAATAATAGATGTGATCCCTAAAAATCACACTTCAAACAAAACTAAGCACCTTGAAAACCATCTTCATCGTTGAACTAGTGCACCCTCTTTGTCGTGTACCAATTGATATCTTCCTCCCTCCTTTTTGTGTCGTGATATAATATATAAAGGGATGAAACCCTTTATATTTGGCACGGTGGATAAAATTATTTAGGGTTTTTTTTATCGGTGGCAGAGGGTTAGGGTTCGGTGTTTGATTGAGGAGATGGTTAGGGTTTGACGGGGTGGCTAAGGGAGGCGGCTCAACGTAGCTACCTAGGTCTGACGATCAGACCGGCTCCGATACCATGTTAGACAATGAAAACCCTCGTAGGTTATGATTTATTATTGACCACAATATATAGGAGATTACGTGAATGAAACCCTAACGGGCCTTAAGCCCACAAATCAGGCTTGGGCCTATTTATCCTCTAATATCTTTTATTTATTTATTGGTTGTTTTAGTTTGTGTGATTAGCATAAACTGATGTGTTCCAACAATTTGTTTAAGCCACATAAATTGTGACCCAGGTATCGCAAATACATCTATTTTAATTTTTAGCCGATGATTAAAACTTTTTAAAAGTATATAATTAAGTGTTAACCTAATGGTCATTAACAATTTGTTAGAAATGATTGGTTACCTTAGTTTGTACAATAAGCATCTAAATTTGCAATACTTTTGAAGTCATAAAAGGTGTTTTGCTAACAACCCTAATGACTATTTTTAGCAACTATTTAACAAAGACAAACAATAATATCAATTCATAACCACAAACTAATTCCATGCTTTTCTTAATATTTCTTTCGTTTGGAAGCAAGGAATTAAATGTGTTAAGCAAAGCTCATATATAACTACAAGTTATATCATTTATGTGACGACTATCGAACAAAAGAATAAATGTAGTGTTATCTTGAATATTTTTTTGGTGCAGATACCCTTATTTTGGATATGTTGGGTCTACAAGGCGTGACGACTTAATACATGATTCTTAGAGTAACATTGAAGTGATTGTTAATGATGGTCCAAACAATACTAGTTACAGGATGTGCAGCCATATTTTGGGTAAAAGGTTTTAATCCGATATATATTTAATTAATGGTGATTTGTATTCTGTAAACTCCTTGTGGAATAATGTCATATTAATCATTTTTGGTATTTGAAACTTCATATATGCATGACTGCTGTAAATCTCTAGTGAATAAGAAAATTACATATTAGACCAGTTACGCATTAAGCTGATGTTATGAGCTGAGTTCAAATAATATTTATGTATCCCTTGAACTAAGATATTACAGTACAAAATTTAATTTCGGTATGTTGACATGAGACCAGTCGGTGAAGGCCGACTACCAGAGTCTCACTCTTTTACTAATTAAAGTAAATACCTTCTAGACCAGGAGATATATCTCAAAAATTAGAGTTAACGCACTACAACAGTTGCCATTTTCCCCAGCGACAAAACCGGGGTATCCCGGGCGACTTGTCGCTGGGGATGCGTTTCCCGGGCGACATGTCGCCCGGGATAAGTTGAGCGGAAAAGCTCGAAGGGGATACGTTCCCGAGCGACTTACCCGGGCGACAACGCCGGGCCCACGTGGTTTCAGTCAAGCAATTAAGTGCCACCGTGGAGGGTTTTCCCGGGCGACATGTCGCCCGGGATAATCGGTTTATAAAATCACTAATTAAAATTGATGTTAGATTAATTAATTATTTAGGACGAATCGGGAAAGTTTTTTAAATAAATTTAATTTTCAAATATAATAGGAATTTTGTCGGTTGTGGTAAGTTTCCCGGGCGACATGTCGCCCGGGATAAGTCTGCATTTTTTTTGGGACTGCCTGCACAGCAGGCTATATCCAGATTTTTTCCGGAATTTTTCCGGAAAAAATCTACCAATACTCAAACCTGTGTAAACCAATATATAATCTACCAAAATACATTACAACTTGTATCCAAAACACAATACGATCAACGCATTTGATATAATAAAGCTAAATACGTCCAAAATCCGAATAAACACAATAGCCTAACAAACGGGTGACGAAGTCACAAAACTTGCATTATCCGCAAGATACAAGTCAATATTCACCAAGATAACAAGTTCTAAATGTACGGGGAAACAAATATTCACATAAGGGTCGCCAAGATAACAAGTTCCAAAACACACGTACTTAAGACACAAAATAGCATATATATACTTACCCAACATCTCCTAACTATCGTCCTCATCCTCTCCGTCCTCGCCGTCGTCCTCATCATCTCCCTGCTCATCATCCCCGCGCCCGCCACTCCCGCTGCCACCACCTATCTCAGGCTGTGACTCAAGTTGAGTAAGCATTTGGGAAAACTTGTCGTCACTCCTAAATAACTTCATGAACATGTTCACCTGACGCGTTAGCACCTTCTCTCTCTTTTTGAGCTTAACGACATCAGAGGAGTGCGTGCATGGAGGCGGAGGTGGAATGACCGTGCCCTGTCCTGGCAAAACCCTACCAACACCGGGAATGTGCCCCCGCGAACGATGGCGATTATCTCATCCTCAGTCTAGGGCACACCCGTCTCGGTGTTGGAGACTAGACTCTGTAGCCTCAACATCTCCTCACAACAACAAAATTAGGTTTATAGGACGCCAACTAGTGTCCTAAGAAACTAGTTTATAGGACCTTTGAACTAATAGGACCAAATTAAAAGTGTTCTCTATAAAGGGGTTGCAATAAATATTTCAGACACTTATGAGTGTCCTAACAAGCACCAACATTATAAAACTAAATCTTTAGTATCATAAAAATGTTTAATACGACTAAAATAACGTCCTAATATACCACATAAAAGGATGCTTTATTGTGTTTTAATATATGTTTACCCTATTATTATGTTTTAGAACACATTCAAGGGTCTTAAAAGATATTTTAGTAGGACCAGATTGTAGTGCATAATCTCTTTTTTAAGTACCAAGAAAAAGGTTCTAATACAAAATTGCGTTATTAGGACCAAACTTGAAGTTCTAAAACGAATTCAAATATCTAGCAAATATTACCATTTGTTCCATAAACGGGTTTAATTAATAGTGATATCATAAAACACAGACAATTAAAGAACATCAATGGTGGCCGATTTGGTCATACTAATAGACATATATATGAGAAAATCTATTCTCTTTTGTATGAGAGAGATAAAAGTAAGATAAAAGTTCAATTTTATTTACATTTAGATCATCTTGGTACAAAAGTATTTAACCTCATTAAATGAGGTTGTAACATCATCAATACTAAAGTCTTATGGAATTGGAAAATGCTAGAACCACAAAGAAACTATCACAAAAGTTTTTACAAAATGATGTGTCTTATGTTGAGTGGCATGTTCAAATTCACTTTTTAATTCTTTTTTTTATATGCATCTATTAATTAAATGACACATCATTTTGTGGATATATTTTTTTAAATCTTTTGTGGTTCTAGCATTCCTCGATGGAATTTACATAGTGCAAGATTAATAAAAGAAACATAGAAGATTGTCTTGTGTCATCATTTATCCCAGCAGCGTAGTCAAATGGTAACTTGATTTTAACAGTGAATAATCCATGGTTGTATAAGTCCGATGATCTAAATCCAACGCCTGAAATTATTTTATAAAATAAGTATTAGCCATCAAAATATTACTAGACAAGATACTATATACACATAAATATTCACTTCTTAAAAAACTAAAATTACCAACAACCATAAGCATGTTAAGAAATTTTCATAAAAAATAACATATTTCCTGCCCGATAAAAAGTTTCTAGTATCTGAATTATAAATAAAAATGTTCATGTTCCACCACTGTACATACCTGTATATTGATTTAGATGTAGATGGACAGTGTTGTCATCATCTGAACGGAGGAGATTGGTGTCACCACCAAATAACTAAGTAAAGCCGTTCTCAAAAGAGACTATTCACGGTAGAGATGTTATGGCGCTGCCGGCTAACGGCTGCAAAACAAGGATGAGAGATATAAAAAAGAAAGAATTTAGAATATGGTCCTTCATTTTCATGTAGCGTTTTTCAACTAAACACTAGTATATTTTGTCGTGTTTCTTTCTTCTTATGCTACATGAAAATATAACGTTGGCATAGAACAATCAAATCCTCTAACAGGTATCAATTGTATCAAAATATATAACGTTGTAGTAAGAATAATTCTCGCCATTGAACTAAAAAATTGGAGCCAAAAGCAAGGTGTCGTACTTGTTAGAGATTAAACAAAACAAATCAATTATTACTGAAGATTGGTGGCGGTTATGAGGCAAAAGGGGAAGAAGGATATAAGAGAAGTGGTAGAGAAAAGAAATAATGAGATTAAAAGAAGAAAAAAGAGTGGGCGACTTTCTAGGGGTTTTGAGTGGGCAATTTAGGGGGGAAACCAAAACTAGGAGGGAAACTAAATTTTTTTTATTCTAAGAATGCTTTATTAATTCAACCAATTAATTAATAAATTAATACACATAAAGTTTAATATATTTTGCCTTTTTAAATTTAATTATTTAAAATTTTATTTGTTTTTTGAATCACCGAATTTTTAAAAAATAATATTCTAAGAAACATCAATCGATGTTCGAAACATCGTCGTTTCTATCGGCGTGTTTCCCGCTTCTGGTTGAACTTTTAAGGGCCGACCCAATTTGATTTTTTTTTGTATATCTAGGTTTCTGACTCGACATTACGAGCCGACTAATCCCAGAGCGACTATTCTTTTGGATAGCTCAGAGTCAACGCAAGTGAACCTTTATAGCGAATGGGGGATTAACCCAATTTGATTTTTTATACGTTTATACGTGTCTTATACTTACCCAATCCACCATACTTCTCTTTTTTTCTCTCTTTTGAGAACACACATAACTCAAAAAGGTGTTCAACATTGTTTTGATGTATATTAATGATTTCTTGAATTCACAGTATAAGAGGTAGACGGAAGCTTTAAAAGAAATCGAACAGTAAATGTGTACACTTAATATTGTGCCCAAATTGGTTTAGATGGATTATTTAATACTCATGATCGTGACCAATCTCCTAAATAAGTTTTGGGGACATGATGATTGATTTAGGTCTTCAGATGAGGAAGGAGAAGAGGACTGTATGGTTCTTCCTGAACGTCTAAAGGAAGAACCAATGGTTTTAGGGTTATGACTAGCATGAATGAAGGTCGACATGGCTATTTAAAGCGAAAAGGGTATATGTATTATATTGGTGGTATGAGGTTGCCAAGTTCTATGACGTCACAAATGTTTTTCGAAGAAGAGTAAGTTAAGATTATGGCTTATGAGTTGCATGGAGTGACTGGAGCTTGGTGGCAACATGAGCAACACAATCGTCACGTCATGTGGATACGCGAACAAGAATGAAGCGAATGATTAAAAGTAGGTTTTTACCCTCGAAAATTGAACAAATTATATACCAACAGTATTGATAGCGTATCAATATTAGTGGCCAAAGCCCACTAAATATACACACGAATTGAGCATGTTACCAAGGCCTATAAATCAACACTTGATAAGGGCCTGGCTATAATCCCAGGCCACTCATGTCCTGGAAAAGCTCATCAGGTAAACATAGTACACAATGGACCATTGCTCCCCACTATCCATGCTCCCTCACTGTCACTAACAGTTAAGATGTACGACCTGACATATGACAGTAAGAGACGCACAAAAAGCACTATCTTGTATGAGCTAAGGAGGAGAAACCCCTTGTCCTCCTTATCTGCTCATGAGATGATCAACGCGTGGCTTCCCATCAATCATTGATAAAATGGAAAACTTAAAATTTACGCTCTTTTGATCAGCTTCGTATAGAAACATAACAAATTAAGCGTCCTATGTAGGGGTGTCGAAAATTCGACAGGACCCTAAACCGACCCGAACCCGATTAAGGATATTTGGGTCAGGTTATCCTGGTCAAAAAATTTATTCGGGTCAACTCGAGTAACCCGATTACTATATAGGGTCGGGTATCGGGTATGGAATTTTTGGCTAACTCGGGTTCGGGTTGACCCGATTAAATTTTTTTTATTTTTTCAAAATAATTTTATAAATTTTTTATTTAAAAGAGCAAGAAAAGGTTTTTTTTACATTTAACTCATATTTTGGTTGACCCGAACCTAAATTGACCCGACCCGAGTTGACCCGATTTCGAGTAACCCGAATTTAAACAGGGTCGGGTTCGAGGATGAAATTTCTACCTTTGACCCGACTTTAACCCGACACGAGTTTACCCGAACCCGACCAACTCGACCTGTCTAAGACCCCTAGTCCTATGTATTAGAACCTATATATCTCTTGTTGTTATAGATTTATAACAAGACCCAAATGATAAAGGTCCTAATAATCTAGTATAACAGGTCTTAAATACATGTGGTCCTATTAGATTTCAATCTTATAAAACCATAACATACAAGCATCTTATAAAACTTAATGTAATAAGACTCTCATACTAAATGTTCTATTAGCTTATATTTTTATAAGACACCAACGATTAAAGGTCATAAAAGCATAATATAATAGGACCTGCATGACAAGTGTTTTATTATATTAGAATCTAATAAGACTCCAATGAGTAAGTGTTCTATAAAGCCTATTTAATAGGACATATATGTTTGAGGTTCCTAAACGTTGCATTATAATAGGACTCAAAACTCGAGAGGTCTTATTAGAAGTGTTTTTAGGACGCCTCCAGAAAAGTGTCTCATTATTTCTTGTAGTGTTATGTAATCACAAAAACACAAGATAGTTAATATATTAGTCGGGTTACTACATTATTTCTCGACAAATCATTAAAGTGTTTGTACAAACGTTGTAGTCTAGGAATGATCGGAAAGTAACGCAACACCTTCTTAGGAACTTTCTTCCCCGGTGTGTTACTGTCTTTCCATCTACTCGTGTTACACACCGGACAGAAATGCACATCTTTGTTAACGTCGCCCCGAAACAAGAAGCAATCGTTTACACAAGCATGTATCGACTCGTACCCTAACCCGATCGTTTTAAATGTCTTCTTTATTGCATAGTATGACGGTGGGAGCTTGTATCCTTTAGCGGTGGGAAATACATTTTGGAAAAACTCTAGCATTTCATTAAATATAGAATCAGTTAATTTACCTTTAACCTTAAAATAGGTAAACTTTGCCATAAAGTCTAATCGAGTCACATAGTCACAACCGGGGTACAGCTCCTCGTTGGCACTGGCATATAACTCTTCGAACTCGTTACGTTTAGCTTGAGTCAGGTCGTTACTTGTCTCACCAATATCTCCTTGAGTTGGCTCATTTTGTTCATTATTCAGAGGAATATAGTTAAGATCATTAAGGCACGCTGTCATGTCACTCATCTGAGGTTGTCTTGTGTTATCTATTACTGGCGGTGGCGGAGGAAGATCCGGTTCACCGTGGTGAATCCATGTTTTATAACTTGGGTCAAACCCATACTTCGAAATGTGGTCTGAAAGGTGTTTGATGGATACCCACAATACTAGACGACAAGACTTACATGGACATCTTATATTCCCCGCACTATCCACTAACGACTTGCAATCATCGACGAATTTCTTAAGACCGGTATAAAATGCTTTTTCATGTTTCCCTAAACCTGTCCAACTCTTATCAATTACCATAATTGCGTTTTAACGATACAATTAGTTATTATATGCAACTTAATTAAACACATTCAAACGAGGAATACGAAATGTTTTGTTCACCTAGTGCAACTATGGAAGGCAATCCTAACCCACTCTTTGAATGATTCGTCTCATATATGAATGCGTATAACCGATTTACTATTTGAGAAAATTTCGGCAGCATTTCCCCTCAACTCCCCAAATATGTGATTAAAGACATATTCGTAGGAGTAAAGGAGAAACACCGTCGAAATCATCTCAAATAGTAAACCAATTATACGCATTCATATCTTAAATGAGACAAAACATTCAAAAAGCAGTCCCAAACAGGGGACATTCCGAAATTAATATCTAATAAATTAATTTCAGACGGGTTTTCTATAGGATGATTAAATTCAGACGGAAATTTTCCGAATTTAATCACTAAAATCCTAAAACATTCCTAAACGGTTCAATAAAACAAATACCAAACGCATATCCATTTATGTCATATAAAAACATACATTTAAACCAATAAGCTGTAAAATAAGTTTTTCTCAAACAGCTTATCTAATATTTCACTTCCAACAACAATAATAACTACTATATCCGTATAAACACGAAACATACATAATTTCAACGCAATTCACCTAATAATAACTATAAAATAAAAAAATTTAAACAATAAACACTCCCTGGCGACATGTCTCCCGGGATACCAAAAGGAGAAAAAAAATTAAACATACCTTTTCGGCTCTTGTCGGCTCGGCTATGGATTCGGCTACAGAAATTAAACACCACCAACAATTAATTAGAGGATTAGAAACAGAAGTAGAAGAATTATTATTTTGAGGGTAAAGGAAAGAATTATGTTTAGAGAAGGAAAGGGGTTCGTGCTCGTGTGCGAGTGTGAGTGAAAGTGGGGAGTGTCGGTGGTGGGTTTAGTGGTGATGGGGAGTGCCGGTGGTGGGTTCAGTGGTCATGGGGGTGCCGGTGATTGGGAGGTGGTGGTGGTCTGTTAATATCGTCAGTGGTGGGTTTTTTTTATATTTCATGTTTTGTGTAACTGCTGTGAACTCAGATTTGTTTTGATACCAGATAAATCCCGGGCGACATTCCCTGGCGACATGTCGCCCGGGAATATAGATACTTTGTCGTTTAGCCAAAATGGCGCCATAACGAAAATATTGGAGGGCATTTTTCAGCAAATATTAAAAAGGTTTCCCGGGCGACATGTCGCCCGGGATTCATTTTATTAAAAATTTAAAAATGTTTCCCGGGCGACATGTCGCCCGGGAAAGCGTTTATTAAAAAAATATACTAGAAACTGTATAAATTTAATAAATATCTTTCCCGGGCGACATGTCGCCCGGGAAAGATATTTATTAAATTTATTTTTAAAGCTTTTAATAATTAATATTTATATACTTATGTTTTTTATAAATAAAATATATATAAATAATAATTTTAAACAAAAATTATATATTTTATAAAATATATATTTATTTTTTTTATATAATAAATAATTATTATTTATAATTATTTTTATAAAATATATAATTATTAAATGTTTAACGGATGAGTCGATATGTTATCGTTGTACATTATATGTTCAACGGATGAGTCGATATGTTATCGTTGTACATTAGATGTTCAACGGATGAGTCGATATGTTATCGTTGTACATTAGATGTTCAACGGATGAGTCGATATGTTATCGTTGTACACTAGATGTTCAACGGATGAGTCGATATGTTATCGTTGTACATTAGATGTTCAACGGATGAGTCGATATGTTATCGTTGTACATTAGATACTATCACAAAACTCCCGCCAAATACTCCCGCCAAAAACTTGCGCCAAAAACTCTTTTATACCATAAAAGCAGATACTATCACAACCACAAACATATCACACAATGTTTATCGTTGTACATTAGATGTTCAACGGATGAGTCGATATGTTATCGTTGTACATTAGATGTTCAACGGATGAGTCGATATGTTATCGTTGTACATTAGATGTTCAACGGATGAGTCGATATGTTATCGTTGTACATTAGATGTTCAACTGATGAGTCGATATGTTATCGTTGTACATTAGATGTTCAACGGATGAGTCGATATGTTATCGTTGTACACTAGATGTTCAACGGATGAGTCGATATGTTATCGTTGTACATTAGATGTTCAACGGATGAGTCGATATGTTATCGTTGTACATTAGATGTTCAACGGATGAGTCGATATGTTATCGTTGTACATTAGATGTTCAACGGATGAGTCGATATGTTATCGTTGTACATTAGATGTTCAACGGATGAGTCGATACTCCCGCCAAATACTCCCGGCAAAAACTCCCGCCCAAAACTCCCGCCAAATACTCCCGCTAAATACTCCCGCCAAAAACTTGCGCCAAAAACTCTTTTATACCATAAAAGCAGATACTATCACAACCACAAACATATCACACACTCTTACCATCACAACCACAAAAAGATGGTGAAGATGGTGCCACATGAAGCTTTTGCGTGTAGGTGTGCAGAAGGAGATGTAGTTCTCCGACAATCGTATAAACCTGAGAGTTACGGTAAACTATACTATGCATGTCCAAAATCAAAGGTAAACAATCACATGTTTTTTATTTGTGTAATATATAAATTTTCTGGTTAGTTGTTAAAAGAATTAATTTCTTTACTATTTAACAGCCTCCGAAACATTTTGGATGTGGATTTTTTTATGGAAAGAGACCCGACTTCGTGAATTGATGAGTTCTTCTGGAGCTCCATCGACTCCAAGTTACTCTCCAGGACATTCAACACCTCCAAGCTATTTGTTCAGGACCTTCAACTCCTCCAAGCTATTCTTCAGGACCGTCAACACCTACAAACTATTCTCTAAGATCTTCAAGAAATGGAGAGTGCTCAAACTGCAAACACTTGCGTGGAAAGATAAGTGTACTCAAGGCAACAATGGAAATGCATATGCATCCGGAACAACACACAGTTAATTCGGCTGCACTATTTCACGAAGTTCTTAATGAAATGGAAAAACTTGATTTGGAGTAGTTTTTCATTCAATGTAATTCGTATGATTTCGAGTAGTTTGTCATTTGCAATGTATTTCGTACGTTTAAGTGTCTGTTTGTAAGTCGTTTGTGTTACTAGAAGTGGTATGTATAATATTTACCTAAATGAATGTTTGTTTTTGTGCATCTTAAAAAGGTATACAATACATCATGTTCAACTATAGAAGGGTAGTGCATAATCCTGACCGAACCGAGAAAATACGGCATATCAGCATACAAAATACACACAAATATTTTTTGTTAGAGTATACGGCATATCGGACCGAAACGAACCTAGAAAACGTAGTTTTTTTATATAAGTATTTATATATTTTATAAGTATCTTTTTAAATGTATAGTTATAAAACATACTTTATAAATAATAATGATTTTAAAGGCAAAATTAAATTTTTTGATAAAATACATTATCCCGAGCGACATGTCTCCCGGGAAACCTGAGCGAGAAAAATTGCCGCCAGGATTTTCGGTGATTTTGTATTTCTAAATTTTAATAAAAATATTCCCGGGCTACATGTCGCCCGGGAAACATTGTATTAAAAAATTATACAGTTTTATAAATATTAAAAAATTGTATAAATTTTAATAAATTGTTTCCCGGGCGACATGTCGCCTGGGAAACGTGTTACAAAAAACATTATACACTAACACACATTAATTATCACTAAAAAAAATGTTAAACGTGGAAATATTATCCTGGGCGACATGGCGCCCGGGAAAGTTGAGCGGGAAAATTTGCCGCCAGGATATTCATTGATTATTTTGGTCAAACTCAAAACCAAGTTATCCCGAGCAACATGTCGCCCGAGAAACTCACCACATACTTTGACCAAAAAGTCTATCAGAATTGGTGCCACGTCGGATGGATTTTTGTCGTTTAGCGACCTTTCCCGGGCGACAAATGTCACTCGGGAAAAGTTTGTCGCCCGTTCTAGTTTTTCTTATAGTGATAGGGCATTGAAAATGGGTTGTTGACCCAATTTCTTTTATTTTAGAAGTATCCTCTTCTATTTTCTTATCATCTTTCCCGGACATATTAAAAACTTTTTGTCTTCCTTCTATCCCGTTCTCTTCCTCCGCTTCAATTGATCACAACCTTTGATGGTCTCCTTTTCGATTTAATATGTTTGCTTTGTGGGGTTTTCAATCACTGATCTTCAATCGTTGGTTTAACCCGATGCCTCTTGCAATCGTATCCTTGAACCGACGGTTTCCTTCCATTCGGTTTTTTTCGGTTTCCTTCTCGGTTCTCCGGTCTCCTTGTCGGTTCTTCGGTCAAGGTATGTCCCCTTTTTTGATATGATTGAGCCCTTGGCTCTGATACCACTATTGTGAAGGTATAAAAACACACAGGATCGAAATAATCAAACAATTGGTTTTATTAACTTGAATAAATCGATATATATTGAATACAAGTGAAAAGATATATATATACTAGTCTAAACGGTGTAACCAACCGTTGTAATGTTTCAAACGATGGTGGCGGTTGGTGGTGGTTAAACCACCGTGTTTCTATTTCTGAACCATTGCAATGGTTTATAGTTTCACTATACATACATATCTTATCTATAAATTACATTTTAAACACTAATTTACATAAAATTTTGTTTTGTCATTATATTTCCAACAATATGGAGTGGCTCTATTTGCACTTGGATTGGCTGTTGGAAACCTGGTTGGGAGTCTAATTGTGGTAGTTGTGAATGGGTTCACAAAACAAGGAGAAAGAGTCAGTCGGGTGGCGAACAATATGAACCAAGGTCGCCTTGACTATTACTATTGGATTCTTTTCATTTTGAGTTCGGTAAATTTCTTCTACTTGTTATGGTGTAGTTGGGCGTATGGTCATTGTCAAAGCCGGTGGAAGACATGTGCAAGTGGGGCAATAACATCGGGCCACACATTTTCAGGGGCCCCTCATTTTTATACATGTCTATTGTATTATACTATGAAATACCATATCGGCATATCCACATATACGCATGCATCCTTAATATGCATGAGAAAAAACCCAAAGCATATTTAGCTCACAGATATTAGAGATAGAGGCCCACATCTGTATATTTTGGAGTTTATATAAATTTAAGATGATTTACTAGTATTGTCATAATGCTTTTGAGCACTTCAAAATACCTTTTTTGTATTATTAATGAAGTATGGTCTCCATATATGTTGTTAGCCTCAAAATATTGAGTCGAACAAGGAAGTTCGTTCATTATATTAGGTCTCGGTCACTTAATTAATTATTCGTTG
>BQNB010059686.1:0-37222 GCA_026074375.1 Tanacetum coccineum | reverse complement strand
TGCTTGATTCTTATCACCCACATCTCATACTTACCTAATTTGAGTATGGGAAGCTTAGCAGTAGTATTACTCTGTGCAGATTCAAATTCCATGACTTCTAGATTGTCTAAGGTTAAATTACCTTAGGTAAATCCAAAATAACTTATTGTAGAAAATTTGTGTGTGTATACTAAAGTGTATGCGGAATCTACACCTTAATAACTAGAAGTATTATGAATAAAACAGTAATTGTGAATGAACAAAGATATAACCAAACGCTCCAATATTATTTGATGAATAATACGAGTACTCTTGACTAGTACTAGGGTTTACAACCTTGAAGCTTTTAATCGACTTAACAACTATGAAAATCTTATATCTCAACTAATGCCCTAGAGCCTCCTTTTATAGATTAAGGAGTCCTAGTCGGCTTACAACACACGCTAAAGATAAACATAAACTTATAGAATATTCTGATACAATCTATTCTATAAATATCTTCTAATCTTCATCTCCAAGTAATCTTTATCTCTGGAATCTCTGACTTCCCTTAGCAGTATTAATCTTCTCTGACAGTACAAACTAACACTAGCAGTATTAATCTTGTGCTAGCAGTATTAACCTAGTTAACACTGTTAGTTATAATCTGAGCAGTATTAACCTTTTGAACTAGAAGTACTAACTTGTGAAGATTTATTCCCAACAATTATGATTTTGATTGAGGTTAGAAAATTTGTGAATTTAGGAAAAATGGGGAAAAAGTTTGAGGTTGAAGAAGAGTTTTGAAAAGTTTTTAGGACACCCATAAGAGCATTAGGAAGAGTATAGAAAACCTAGGAGGAGAAGTAAACACCCAAAAAACGTTAGATGATCCAAAACGGCTTAGGATGGAAACGGCTTAGAGATGGCAGAGAGTATACGATTCAGAGCCCCACACCTAGCCAATGGCACAACAATCTGCACATGGGCAGCTAGGGAGTTATGTCCTGGTTTATGTCTAAATTGCCGGCATGTCAAAAGTGTCCACACACACACACACACACACATTTCTACTGACACGTCTTACGCGAGAAACACCTCTATACCTTTCTTACCATTTAGTACACGTTTGACAAATCTACTCATTACGAAGTATGAGAGAAGGAATAAAAGGAACACAATCACCTACTCATTGCAACTTGTGTCAAATGCTAACCTAAAGTGGATGGATTTGCCTTTCCGTGGAGAGGCATGCTTACTGTGAGAAGTTCTCAAAATTGCAGGAAAGGAGCTTTGGAGTACCAAGGGTTGCTAACTGGCGTTTGTTTAATGGTTATGGTTTCGAGGATACCTTGAGGGAGATGATGAAATTGGAGTCCATCTACGAAGGAGATGGAGATATATTTGTTGATTACTCGTGGGAAAGAGCACTTTCGATTGATAATGAAATTTATCCTAAATGGGTGTTGGAATTCTTTTCAACATTGTATTTTGATAAGGATGTGGATAGAAACAATTTGATGAAGGAGAAGTGTATATGGTTTCGATTGTGTGGGCATGAGCATATACTTACACTTCCCGAGTTTGGAGCTATGCTTGGTTTGTTTACAGAGGACAAGGTAAATCATTGTTTATTTGAAGTATATTTTGTTAGGCTCGAGGTTGATGATAAGTAGTTTGATCATAAGGATTATTGGACTAGAGTTGGTAAGCCAACATTGACTAACCACAAGGAAGTGCTTATGAAAGAACCACTAATACGGATTATGCAAAAATTTATTGAGGTATCTTTAATGCATAGGGCAGCTAGTAGGGAGAGATGCCAAAAGCGATATTTGTAGATGATGAGCGCTTTAGAGGAGTCGCGTAGAGTGAATTTAGCTTGGATCATTGCGGATCATTTATACAAGCACGTACCGAGAACTAAGGAGAATAGTGTCATTTGTGTGGGTTATTATGTAACTAAAATTGCTTGTTTTCTTGGCTATTATGTGGATGATGTTATCAAGAAGTGTTCAGAGCCGATTGACTATGAGTATTGGATATCGAAGATGTTGGCAGATGAGTTGGATGTGGAGAATACATGCTTGAAGAAAGAAACTAAAATGCCAACTCAATCTTAAAAAGGAAGCAGTGAGCCGAGGCAAGAGTATGGAGGATTGAACTCGAGTTGGGGAGATTGGAACGCGAGTTTGAGTAAGATTGAGCGAGGGAATGTTTTGAGAGATTCTATGTTGATTCAGAATAATTATATGCTCGAACATTCGATGCCCATTCTCCATCATTTGGCGGACAAAGGTAACTTTGCATACCCAACTTATGAGCCACCAAATGTTCCACCATACCCGTATCCATATATACCATACCCTTGCCCTTACACGCATTACCCTAACCCGGGTAATCAAAGCAACCAAGGAGGAAGCTATGGATTGGGTGGTAATGATTACTTTACGAGTGTCATGCCAGATTTTAGAGGTAGTTCTTTAGGATATGCAGTTGGAGGTTTATCTAAAGGGGATGGATTTAATGATGATGATGATATGGATGAGTAATTGCACAGAAAAGTTTAAAAACTTTATTTAAATTCAGTTGGATAATTTAATTCGCATCGTAGGAATTTAAACTTTTGTGTGTTAAACTATTTTTGTGAATTGTTAATTTTAGGATGTTTTTATTTATCATGTTATTTTAGGAAACGCGGTATATTTGCAGTATTTGTAGGGTTGACATGTGTTGACGTATATGGTGGTTTATCATACCCAAGTTTGGAAGGAACTTGATTCGCATACTTGAAACCACATATGAAGATTGCATCGCAAATTGGGTAGTATTGATTGTCCTAACTTTTCCTATTTTCTTTACTTTGAAGTTCATTTTCTTACATTGGGGACAATGCAAAACTTAAGTGTGGGGGAGGGAAAGTAATTAGGAAAAAGAAAGAAAAATGTTTGATTTTTAATTTTTGTTCTGCAACACATGCCCAAAATGAGATGAAGGTAATTTAAATGATAAAGGTAATAGTAAACCACTTTGAATAATATAAAAATATATATTGTGCTATAATAACTAGTAGTTAAGTCCGGAAATTTCTAGTTACCAACTATGTAGTAGTCGATCGGAGGTTGATCGCAAAAAAAAGAGAAGAGAAAAGTGAATAAATAGCCAATGAAGCTATAAATTATGAAGATGAAGGAAAAAGAAGTTAAATTTTAGAGTATCGATTAGCCAATATGCTAAGACGTGATACTGGTAGTTCATCAAAGAGTTAGTAAATAACTTACTTGGTAACTAGGAGTTTGTAAATTCAACTAGCTTAAGTTACAAACAAAAAGTAAATAAAAATCCTTTTGATAAATTACCTGGTTCTCACGTTGTCTTTCGGAGTTGTTGTGCTAATTTTGAAGTAACTTTTTGATTTAAAAGAATGAACCTGCTCGAGGACGAGCAGAACTTAAGTGTGGGGGAGTTTGATAACGCCTAGATTTGGTATGTTTTGGGATGCGTTATCTTGGTTTTATATGTGCTAATTGGTAAAATAATACTGCTTTTACCCCTGTTATTGTACAAAATGAGTTTCTTGTGTTGCAGCTAGCTGAAAGACATGAAGTGAAGAAAAGAAGCTAAGAAATGAGTGCTAATTCGATATTTGATTTGAAGACCCATCTGGAATAGTAAAATATGCACTTTGGGTCATAAACATGTGGTATGGATTGGCCCAAGGGACTAAAAGTTTATCGAAAGACGAAAGACGAGGAAAAATGAAGATCGGACGTTGCGCCAAGCACTCTGCCGCCCGGAAGGAGGCATGTTGCCGCCAGGCAGAGGGCTCGACTGTTTTGCCGCCCGGCGCAAGACTTTGCCGCCTGGCAGGACCACGATGTCAGTTACTTTTTTACAATTATGAGTGAATTAACAAGCCATTATGTCTGGAGACTGATCATATACTTGTATTACCAATTGAGGGGACTTACATTAACTCCCTAAGTCGGTTTGGAAGGATTATATATAGTTGTGGTGGTCTTAACCTAAAAAAACACATACACATACAATACACAATACAACAACAAAAAAACCACTTAAACCTCAATTAGGTTTAGTTTCCACCACTTTTATTCACCTCAAAAGATGTAGAAATATATCTGCATATCCAGGAGAGTGTAAGGACGAATTTGAAGGAAGAAGCACCACTCTTAGAGTTACGTTGATTACGGCGATTGGAGGCCCTTGGCGAGCTACATCACCAAACCTATAGGAATCTTTGTAGGTATTAATATTTACAAATATTTTTGAGATGTGTCTTAATTTATCGTTTGAATGTTGGATTTGTGAAATTAATTTATATATGGAGTAGTCTCATAATACTTATGTGTTGAATGAAATGAATTTGGTAAAATGTTTGATTATGTATGAATGATGATTTTTGTGAACATGTGGTTTATTTATGTCTTGAGTTCTTTTCTATGATTTGTGGTAGAATACCCACGGAATCATAGGTCAAAATGGATTCCGTGACATAGGCTATTCTCTATTAGTCATGACAAACTAAAAAGGGGTTTTGGTAATTGATATCTACCATTTTTACATAATCAAAAAGATGAACAAAAGGGCTTAAATTCAAGTATAGGTCGAAAAGACTTGTTGAATCACTTAGGAACATTATTTATCTAACAAACAAACTTAATTGGCTTGGGGTTGATGATGTTCATAGGTCAAAAGGGTTCCTCATTAGTTTCATGCATAAATATGATTTGGTGAAGTATACCACGGAGTCAAATCATATACAAATGGGTTTTGTGAATCATATACACTTGTTTACCCAACATAATCAAACATGGATATCAATGACATGGATTTCTCGCATAAGTATAGTCTTAAAAATGGAATGCATTTGCTTAAGTAATTACCTTGATTTTGTGACGCTAATGGCCGTGACAACCTTAGTGTCTATCTTGCTACCTAGTATTGATTTAAACCAAGTCCCGTGGAACGAACTTGACTTACCCGACTTTACTACGATTGAACGAGTATACTTGCTCGTATGTATCGTTGGTAATTTCATTAGTCTCGATTATAAATGTAAAACTTGCACCCGACCAACGTCAACAAGTTTTTGGCACCGCTGTCGGGGACTTGTATTTTATTCCTGTTTTAATCATTACAAAAGGTAGCGGGAATGTTTAGTTTAAAAAATTAGATGGTAAATAAGTAGCAAAAAAAATAAAAAATAAAAAATATATATATAAAATCTTTCAGAAGGATGTCTGCCGGGCGGCACACTTGCATGCCGGGGCGGAATCACCAGATACAAAGAAAAAAATAAAATAAAAATTTTCCAAGCACCCTGCCGGGTGACAGACGAGTTGTGCCAGGCGGCAGGGGACATTCTGCGAGAAAAAAACTTTTTTGAGTTTGGAAAATATGAAGCATAAGGATGCGTGGGTCAGTTCTAAAATGGTAAATGGGTTAAGTTACTATGAAAAACAAGTGTGAGTGATTAATTATTTATACTAACCCATTGCTAATGAGTTGGATGATGCGTGTTGTCTTTTATAGTTGTTTAAGCTTTCGGAATGGGTACTTTGAGCTTGGTTTCGGAATACTTGAAGGATCTTGAGGAATGTATGGATGATGGTGATTCAAGAGTTGCTAAGGAAGCGAAATTGTTTGATGCTTTAGAGCACAAAAGTGTTGTGATATAAGTAGATAATCAAAAAATTGCAATCTTTACCAAGGCGCCACTTCGGGCCTTTGGTAAACCATTCATGAGGTACTCTTTACCATGCAAAGTTGATGGGCAAGGAGCTTGGTATGCGGAGCTCGACCTTGCGGATTCGGCAAACTATGTTACGGAAAAAGTGTTAGAAAACATGGTTTTTATGCATGTGAGTCTTAGTGACTACAGTAGGAAGATGGTGAATGAAGTCAATGTGGAAATTCATGGGGTAAAGTTCAAGGCTGATTTTGTTGTTTTAGATTATGTTAATGAGGGAGAACCTTCTATCTTCTTTGGAAGGGACTTTTTAGCAACAACTAAAAGCCAAGTCAATTTCGGATTGGGAGAGATCTTACTAAGTTCAAAGAGGGTATTGATGTGATCGATCTTTTGGAGGAAGTTGGAAGCTCAAGCGAAGAAGTTGTCAAGATATGGAAAGCAAACCGCAACAAAGGCTATAACATTAACAAACTCACTCCCCCTCCTTCCTTGAGGCTAGAAGAAATTCCACCAACTTCCACCATTCCACCACAACCGATATACCATCCCCAAACCCCAAAGCAAAAAGAGAAAATGAAAGAGGTATTGGACATCAAATACAAAGAGCTAGAGGAATCGAAGCCTATTCTTGAAGTGTTGGAGAACTATGTTATGTACAAGAAAAAATTAGATGAAATTTTGATAGGTAATGAGAGGCTTAACAAGAAAGAGTATGGAAAAACTAGGAGGAGAAGTAAACACCCAGAAAACGTTAGATGAGTCAAAACGGCTTGGGACGAATGCCCAGCCAGAGGGCAGAGAGTACGATCGAGGCCCCAGCCAGATGGTAGACAAGCTGTGCCGGGCGGCTAGGGGGTTCTATCCTGGTTTTGTTCAAATTTGAATCGGCATGTGCAAGGGTGACATACTTGGTTTTATCAGTTTATAAATGATTGTTAGGACTTACATTTTCTAATTTTGCAGAAAAGTCACAAGGACACGTTGCCAAATCCACTCATTGCGGAGTACGAGAGAAGGAATAAAAGGAACACAATCACCTACTTATTGCAACCTGTGTCGAATGCTAACCTAAAGTGGAGGGATTTGCAATCCGTGACATGGGAAGAGGTACGCTTTGCATTGATGACGGGGTTATCCGTCATACCTATTTTCCCAAGCCACGGTCAAAGTCATATGTTGAAGCTTTTGAGATGGAAGGAGAAGATGATTAGCTAGGAAGTATGAAGTAGGAAGAGACGAAGATGGAAACGTGAAGTATGGTCCGGTTGCACCATCATTTATAGATATCGAGGATGATATGGAAAGGGCGTTAGCAATGGAGGCATATTTTAATCCCTTCAAAAATGTAATTGTGTTTAAGAAACTTGTAGACTTTCTTGGCTCATTGCCGGTGCAATTGAAAAACTTAGATTGGGGCAATGAAGGATATGGAACATACAAGAAGATTGATGGCGATGGAGACTGGCATGCTAGGTTTGAAATTGTTACGCCTAGGGAAGGAAGTTTATGGAATTTAAAAACCAGTCCACTCAAAGGAAAGCTATCAGGAAAGTTCAAGACCGAGGATGTTTTGAGGTTTAGTCATTTTCTTGACTAAGGAAATTAAAGAGAAGATAAAGATGGAGTGTGGAAGAATAAAGCACAAATCACAAGTGCTAAAGATGTGCATCTTTTAGGAAACTTTTACTTTTGGTTTGGTTTTTACTTTCGGTTTGGTTATAATTGGTCTAGACGATCGGGTTCGCGTTTGGTTTAAGTTTGGGAATTTGGATTATTATTATTATGTTTAATTTACTTGTGCAATAATTGATGTCAAGATATGGAGTTGTGTGATTTGAAAAAGCATTAACCTTGTGTCGGGGTAAAAAATTTAAGGTAAAAATACACCATTTTGGTCAAGCCACACGGCAGAAGGCAAAGCCACCCAGCTAGACAAAAAAACCCCAAAACCCAAAAAAACTTAAAGGAAAAAGAAAATACACACACAAAACAACACAACACTACTATCTTGGATCATCCAATTCGAGTTTTTAATCTAATTGCAAGCAAGAGAGTTGTTTGTTGATCATCTATGGCACCTAAGAAGAAAAGTCGCAAGGACACGTTGCTAAATCCACTCATTGTGGAGTACGAGAGAAGGAATAAAAGGAACACAATAACCTACTCGTTGCAACCTGTGTCGAATGCTAACCTAAAGTGGAAGGATTTTCCGTCCGTAGAGAGGCATGCTTACTGTGAGAAGTTGTCAAAATTACAAGAAAGGAGCTTTGGAGTACCAAGGGTTGCTAACTGGCGTTTGTTTGATGGTTATGGTTTCGAGGATACTTTGAGGGAATGATGAAATTTGAGTACATCTATGAAGGAGATGGAGATGTATTTGTTGATTACTCATGGGAAAGAGCACTTTCGATTGATAATGAAATTTATCCTGAATGGGTGTTGGAATTCTTTTCAACATTATATTTTGATAAGGATGTGGATAGAACCAATTTGATGAAGGAGAAATGTATATGGTTTCGATTATGTGGGCATGAGCATATACTTACACTGCCCGAGTTTGCAGTTGTGCTAGGTTTGTTTACGGAGGAAGAGGTAGAGCATCATTTGTTTGAAGTATACTTTGGTAAACTAGAGGTTGATGATAAGCAGTTTGATTATAAGGATTATTGGACTAGAGTTGGTAAGCCAACATTGACTAACCACAAGGAAGTGCTTGTGAAAGAACCAATGATTGCGGATTAGAGCATAAAGTATATTGTAGGATCTTTGGTGCATAGGGTAGCTAGTAGGGAGAGATGCCAAAAGCGAGATTTGTAGATGATGAGCGCTTTAAAGGAGTCGCGTGGAGTGAATTTAGCTTGGATCATTGCGGGATCATTTGTACAACACGCCCCAGGTACTAAGAAGAATAGTGTCATTTATGCAGGACATCATGTGACTAAAATTGCTTGTTTTCTTGGCTATTGTGTGGATGATGAGATCAAGAAGTGTTCAATGCGTTATGTCGAGTTTTAGGACTTCGGAAGATGTTGGCGGATGTAGTTCGATGAGGGAGAATTCATGCTTGAAGAAAGGAAACTGGATTACCAACCCATGTGCAGTAAGGAAGCAGTGGGCCGAGGAAGAGCATGGAGGTTTGACCCTATGAGTTGGGGAGATTGGAACACGAGTTTGAGTGAGATTGAGCGAGGGAATGTTTGGAGAGATTCTATGATGATTCAGAGTAATTATATGCTCGCACATTCCATGCCCATTATCCATCATTTAGCGGACCAAGGTAACTTTGCATACCCAACTTATGAACCACTAAATGTTCCACCATACCCATATCCATATATACCTTACCCTTACCCTTACACACATTACCCTAACCCGGGTAATCAAAGCAACCAAGGAGGAAGCTATGGATTGGGTGATGATGATTACTTTACAAGTGCCATGCTAGATTTTGGAGGTAGTTCTTCGAGATATGCAGTTAGAGGTTCATCTAGAGAGGCTGGCTTTAATGATGATGATATGGATGAGTGATTGCATGGGAGAGTTTAAAAACTTTGTTTAAATTTAATTGGATACTTTAATTCGTACCGCAGGGAATTAAACTTATATGTGTTAAAACTATTTTTATGGATTGTTAATTTTAGGATGTTTTTATTTATCATGTTATTTTAGGAAATGCGGTATATTTGCAGTATTTGCAGGTTTGACATGTGTTGACATACATGGTGGTTTATCATACCCGAGTTCAGAAGGAACTTGATTCGCATACTCGAAACCACATATGAGGATTGTGTCAAAAATCGGGTAGTATCGATTGTCCTAACTTTTCCTATTTCCTTTACTTTGAAGTTCGTTTACTTACATTAAGGACAATGCAAAACTTAAGTGTGGGGGGGGGAAGTAATTAGGAAAAGATCTGATTTTTAAAATTTTGTTTTGCAACACATGCCCAAAATGAGATGAAGGTAATTTAAATGATAAAGATAATAGTAAATCATTTTAAATAAAAAATATATATTGTGCTATAATAACTAGTGGTTAAGTCTAGAAATTACTAGTTACCAACTATCTAGTAGTCGATCGAAGAAAAAAATAGCCAATGAAGCTATAAATTATGAAGATGAAGGACGAAGAAGTTAAATGTTGGAGTATCGATTAGCCAATGTGCTAAGACGTGATACTGGTTATTCATCAGAGAGTTAGGAAATAACTTACTTGGTAACTAAGAGTTTGTAAATTTAACCAACTTAAGTTACAAACAAAAATTACGTGAAAATCCTTTTGATAAATTACCTGGTTCTCACGTTGTCTTTCGAAGTTGTTGCGATACTAATTTTGAAGTAACTTTTTGATTTTAAAGAATGAACCTGCTCGAGGGCGAGCAGAACTTAAGTGTGGGGGAATTTGATAACACCTAGATTTGGTATGTTTTGGGATGTGTTATCTTGGTTTTATATGTGCTAATTGGTTAAATAATACTGCTTTTACCCATGTTATTGTGCAATATGAGTTTCTTGTGTTGCAGCTAGCCGAAAGATACGAAGTGAAGAAAAGAAGCTATGAAGTGAGTGCTAATTCGATATTTGATTTAAAGACCCCTCTAGAACAGTAAGATATGCACTTTGGGTCATAAACATGTGGTATGAATTAGCCCGAGGGATAAAAAGTTGATCGTAGGAAGAAAGATGAAGAAAAGTGAAGATCGCACATTGCGACGAGCACTCTGCCGCCGGCAGAAGGGATTGCCGCCCGGGAGAGACCTCGATTGTATTGCCGCCTGTCGGAAGACTTTGTCGCCAGGCAGGACCACGCTGTCAGTTACATTTTTGTAATTATGAGAGTATTAATGAACCATAATGCCTGGAAACCGATCATGTACTCATAATATCAACTAAGGGGACTTCCATTTACTTCTTAAGTTGGTTTGGAAGTAATATATATAGTAGTGGAGATTTTGACCTAAAAACAACAACAAGAAACCCTTAACCCTTAATTAGGTTAAGTTTCCACCACCTATATTCACCCCAAAAGCTGTAGAAATATCTCTGCAAATCCAGGAGAGTGTGAGGACAAATTTGAAGGAAGAACCACCACTCTTGAAGTTACGTTGATTATGGTAATCGGAGGCCTTTGGCGAGCTACATCACCAAACTTGTAGGAATCTTTGTAGGTATTAATCTTTACAAACATATCAGAGATGTGTCTAAATTTATCATTTGAATGTTGGATTTGTGAAATAAATTTATATATAGAGTAGTCTCATAATACTTATGTGTGGAATGAAATTAGTTGGTGAAATGTTTGATTGTGTGTGAATGATGATTTTTGTGAACATGTGGTTTATTTATGTCTTGAGTTCTTTTCTATGATTTGTGGTAGAATACCCACGGAATCATAGGTCAAAAGGGATTCCGTAGTGTAGGCTATTCTTTATTAGTAGTGACAAACTAAAAAGAGGTTTTGGTAATTGACATCTACCATATTCACATAATCAAAAAGATGAACAAAAAGGCTTGAATTCAAGTATAGGGCAAAAGGACTTGTTGAATCACTTAGGAGCATCAGTTATCTAGCAAACACACATAATTGGCTTAGGGTTAATGATGCTCATAGGTCGAAAGGGTTCGTCGTTAGTTTCATGCATAAATATGATTTGGTGAAGTACACCATGAAGTCAAGTCATATATAAATGGGTTTTGTGAATTATATACACTTGCTTAACCAACATAATCAAACATGGATATCAATGACATGGATTTCTCGAATAAGTATAATCTTAAAAATGGAACGAATTTGCTTAAGTAAATACCTTGATTTTGTAACGCTAATGGCCATGACAACCTTAGTGTCTTTCTTGCTACCTAGTATTGGTTTAGACCAAGTCCCGTGGAACGAACTTGGCTGACCTGACTTTACTACGATTGAACGAGTATACTTGCTCGTATGTTTCGTTGGTAATTTCATTAGTCTCGGTTATAAATGTAAAACTTGCACCCGACCAACGTCAACAAGTTTTTGGCGCCGCTGCCGGGGACTTGTATTTTATTCCTGTTTTAATCATTACAAAAGGCAGTAGAAATGTTTAGTTAAAAATTAGATGGTAAATAAGTAGCCATAAATAAAAAATTTGTTGCATGAATTCATTGTTACTAGTTTAAGTGATTCAAAATGTTACATTTTATTCAATGTCCTCATACACGTCTCTAAGTCGTGTCATCCTATTATCTTGCTTAAACATAGGTTGTCTAAACAAGAAAAAAGATTATAATAACACATTAGTATGTAAGAAAAGGAAATATGTTTTGAACTTAGTTTATGCTTGCATTAGTCTAATTTACAATCACAACTAATATATATTTTGATTAAAATAAACATAGGAATTGTTTTAAATCCTAAATTTAAAAGCTTAACTTTCTTAGTACGAAAATACTTTCATTTTGAAGTTTTCGCTTCGAATAAATTTTCACATTAACATTAACTTGAAATGAAAATATTCGCTCTAATCAAAATCTTGAAAACATTATATAAACATTTAGTAGTTTTGAATAAGATTCGTAATGCTTAAAAATGACTAAGATAATTTTGTGAACTCTTAAAAAGTCAAAATCTAAGCATATTGTGCACAATAACTAATAAGTTTTTCTCACATATAAAATATACGACAATACCAAAGAAATAAGTAAACTCATCATTTTAAATGATCTCACACTTAAGACTAGTCTTAGTCTTAATAAAACGCTTTAGGAAAATATTTATTTCTTTTCTTTTAAATGAGTGTTAGTGAGGGTCAAGAAAGATTTTGGATATATATCGATTCATTATTCAAATTATGATTGATATTATCTTTCGAATCTAATTGCCAAGTTCTTTTGAGTTTGGATATGTGATGACATCAAATAACGTCTATTTTATAGCATCATTTATCCCATGTATTTAACCCATTTTGTATAATTATTGCAAAGAATTGTTACTTAATCGTTTATATTTGAGAATTACAGTAATTACGGAGTACTTGGTGAATATTAGCAAAAGGTGCGCATTCTGGAGCTTAAATGAAGATATTTTGAAGATTACTATTCTGAAGACCAATACGTCGTATCCATCAAGGAAGATATGGCATATCCGTGCCTGCACTCACAAAAGACCACAAAGGAAAGAAGATCAATATGTCGTATCCAGAAGATGTCAATACGCCGTATTTAATATATAGTATGTGAATATTCTAGAAGATATCAAACGTGGTCCCTACTCCAAGAAACCCCAAAACGCGGTATCCAATCCCTTGGATACGCCGTAACGAACCGACTTCCAGACCCTATAAATACAAAACTCCAAAACGAGTTTTTAGTGTGCTAAATCATATTCTCGATACCTAAACCACAAAAGTTGATTTTCAGAGGAAAATAAGAGCAGAAGAGGTCTTGCAATGCATTTTAATCTATAGAAGACAACGTGTAATTTCTTATAATTTTGTAATTGTTCAGTTTTTGGTATCATTCGTTAACTCAGTTAGTCTACCTTGGCTAAAACAATTACTCTTGTATTAATTATGATGTTTGAAGGCTAATACCATTCGGGTATAAGCCATTATCATGAAGATCTGAATGTTTGGTATTGTTTATCTCGATTTCTTAATTTATCATTGAATGCTTGTTTATGTGCTTTTGTATGCGACCTATCATTCAACTGGATCTAGTGATACGGACCAAGTAATCTAGAGTCCGGGATAGCTCTCCATATAGTGATTTATACATCTAGACCAATAGGATCACAAATAACGACCTACCTTTGCCTTTAGATTAGTGAGCTTAGTTGGACCGGCAAGTGACCCTTGGGATCAACGAGTACATTCTTAATTAATTAGTAAAGATTTGGTTAGTGGACTACTAGTGTATAAATTGCCGTTAAGCGGTAAGTGGGTAAAGTCTCTATGAGCTAGGGTTTAACAAGATCACCATTGCTTTAATCCCTAAGATATATTATATTCAGCAAATAGGGATGCTTTATGCGGATGCTTTAATTGTGACAGAATTAATGTGTCTAGGTCTTAGGAAGAAGTCTCGCCTAAGTCTTAAGAATGATATGCCACCTCGAGAGAAGAAATCATTGCACTTAATAAACAAACCAACATTATAATCGGATTAATAATGGTTAATACAGTTTTTTCTATCATAAGGCTCGACCGCTCTTTGATCTTTTGTTAATTAGTTTGCGTGGGTTAAAGTGTCTTGAATTGATTGTAGTCACCAAACAAACTCGTGCCAGTCTCTCAGGCTGAAACCCCCCTTTTACCAGTTAGAATTAGGATTAGAACTAACATAGGATTAGCATAGATTTGACTTAGATTAGATTTGTGCCAGTCTCTCAGGCTGAAACCCCCCTTTTACTAGTTAGAATTAGGATTAGAACTAACATAGGATTACAATAGATTTGACTTAGATTAGAATTAAATTAGATTATATAACCAAAATATAAATAAATTGAGAGATTTAACCTCGCTTCAAGTGTTTGACACCCTACTTACCACGAATCTACCACCGACCGGGTACACTGCCCGTTAAAGTGTTGTTTTTGGTTTTTAGCATTAGATTAGATCTAACCCTTAGGAGTAGTGTTAATTAGATTAGTGTAAATTCTTGTATATTCTGCATATTTTGTATATTTATTAGTTTAATTGTTTTCGTGTAGATTTGTGTGTTTAATATAATTATTTTTCTAATACACTGTTCTGATCGATAACTCAATACAGTGTATCCACTTCCATCGGATACGGCGTATCCAACTTTCTGTCCAATACAGCGTATTGATTCAACTGATTAATATGGCGTATCCACTTCCATTAGATACGGCATATCGACCACCTAAAACATAAACAGAACCTAAGTTTTTATATATTTGATTTCCGTGCTAAAATTTTTTTTTTATCTTTCTTCAGAGCAAATCCTACTGATTTTTTATCCCTTGTTTCAGGTAGTGCATGACAAGGAGTTTAAAAAACAAACTATTCACACCTTACAAGGATCCGGAACGAGAATTTCGATCATCTAGGAAACACTTCAAGACATCAAGTCTTGACAAATTGAGATTGCCTGATTTCAATTTATTTTCTAACCAAGAAAACTCGGAGGAAGAAGAAGCGGAAACAATGGCGGAAACTATGGAAAATGTGACAATCCGTCAAATTCAGGTCGTTATTTTATTCTCGAGTATTAAATATAATTTTCATTTTTATGTTGAAATATGAACTCACGACAAAACCGGAAGAAATTAGGGTTTACGATTGTAATTTACGCGACGTTTACAAAGAATCGGCGAATCCTACGTTAAGCATCGATGATTATAATTTTCATCATTTACATTTTTCCGTTGTGTTTCGCGTTTACGTGAATTCTTGCTAAAACTCGCGTTTTTACCTTTAAACTTTACCTTTTCTTAAATTACCTTACACAATACTTTAAATAAACTTATAAAATAAAAATAAAAAAAAATATATTTTTGCATCACCCAAGGCCTAGGCCGGTTTCTACATCCACACACTCAACCACATTTCATTTTTCTATAAACACAATCATACTTCCATTTTTCCATACATGCAAAAACCTTTTCACTTTACAAGATTTCAAAATCTCTCTTCCTTTCTTCCTCCCCATTGCTGCCGAATCTAGTCCCTTTTATTTGTTCTACTTCTTTTTATTTCTTGTTTTCTTTAATTTTAATCCATGAAAATGGATGTTTAGGTTCTGTAAATATTTATATGATGATCTTGAGGGTGTTTTGGATTAGTTATGGCATTGGGTTAGGTCTTAGATAAATAAAATCATGTTTAAAAAGGTTTTAAGTTGAAAAATTGGGACTGTTTTGAAAACAGTAGCTAAAACGTATCATAGCTCTAAAAATTTAGCTTGGGGTTTGTGATTAAATTTCATAGGTAGTTAGATATATGTCTCAGCTATATGAGATAGTTGGATGCTCAACCAACTCCTCCGGATGAGGGAGATATGGTCAAAATACGAAAATGGGTCAATTCTGGACATGTTTTTAGAATACGAGTTAAACTCCAAATTTTTGCCATAAAATAATAGATCTTTTTGATTGGTTCAGTAGTAGACATCATAAGGAAACCATAGCCTTTGACCTCACCTTTATTGCTATCATGGTTTGGGATTTATGGCCATTTTGGTAAAGGGTAAAAAATTTGCTAACTTTCTGTTTTGGACAACCAGGGGTAAAATGGTCTTTTCACATAGTTATGAAACTTTGTAAATTATGAGACTTACATTTCTGGAAACTAGACACAAATAGCTTTCCAGGGGTGAAATCCTCACATATAGAACATTTGTGAGCTAGGATATATGAGTCCACAAAGTCAAGTTAAAATCAGAAACCGAGTTTTTACGTCTAGTCAAAAATGTAAAAACGTATCGTACACCGTGATAAAATAAAAACTAAAAGCCGAAACTTAGTAGATGTTCACTTGAATATAAGACCAGGTCACAAGTCATTTTAGGGTTGAAAAGGACTTGGGGAAGTTCTAGTGGAATGCCATGCTTATCTCGGAAACACATCTCATGATCACATGATTAATTTTTACGTATTATACTTTCTATGTACTAAGTCGCGTCACTCCTATAGGTTGTCAGTGATTGTTGGTGATCTCTCTCGATCCATATACTCAGCTTCTCGATCCTCATCGCTTATTTGACTTACAGTGAGTTCATAGCCTCGCTTTTCAAGTATTTTTCTTAAACCCCGCGAGGGAGATGCATGCTAGTTTTTATAAAACGAACACAAGTAATTTTCTTCTTGTATGCTTGGACCCGTATGTGAATATATGTTGTTGCTTGAGTAGCTTTCGTCATAAGACCCCAATCGTGAGCCGTCAACTACCTATGATGGGTAGCCGCTCATACAATTAATAGCGCTATGGGCTTGACAACCCGGTTTGGTTTTTGGGAAGTTTGAATCCGGAAAGTGAGCACTCCCAATGTACGGGCATATTGTATGGAGATTTGAGTAGGTATCTGACGAAAATACCTAGCCTGGGGGCATTCATTATATTACTAATTGTTTATGGAATTCGTCAATGGGATCGGTGTCGCGAGCTCAATGCAATTGTTGGTTATTAGCTTGTCTGATCAACAAGTCTATATGATGCTTATGAATATTATAATGCTTGTGTTCAACCCTTTTTCAACTGTTTATTACTTATAAAACCTATGAATTCACTCAACCTCGTGTTGACTTTTTAGCATGTTTCATCTCAGGTAATTGAAGTCTGGAGACTTGGAGGCAATAAAGAGGAGGATTCGCGCTAACATTTTGTGCATTACTTTAAAAATCCATTCCTTAACAAAAACTTAATTTAGTTTGTTAAAATCAAACTTGTTTTATGTATGGTAACGATCTCTTGGGACTACGCTTTTGAACTCTGAATGAATGGAATGGAATGGTTGTTTGTTTTAAAACGTCTCTTTGAGTCGTTCTTTATTTCTTGCGACTATTGTACTTTTATTTAACACCCAAATTGTTGGTTCCGCTGCGTGTAAATTTGGGGGTGTTAAAGATTGGTATCAAGAGCCACAGGTTATAGAGAACTAGGTCGTTTTCAAAACCTAAACTATAACCTTATTTTTTTAATTTTTAGCGCGCAAACTCCTCGAGATGCCGGCCAAGTCATCCTTGTGATTACCATTCTTTTGTGATTATCATTCTTAATACTTATACCCTGCGGGTGCATTATTGCTAAGTATTTATTGAATAAATACTATGATTTATATCAAAATATACATCGATTGGTAAACCATATATTAAGGTTTTCTTTTGTATTTATTTACATGTTTAAATAAATCATTATTAAAATTATCATATTCATTTTGATGCATTGCGTTCATTCGCATGTTGCATAAATTTTATATATGTAGTGACCTTACATACTTCTATCCATGCGCATATTGTGTCCGACTTCTCATGATCACTTTTCTAAGCGTTATTACTATTTCGTTTATGTGTGTAATGACCGATTACATATACTCATTCGATTTGAACCGAATTATTTTACCCGACTTACTTTTATCGTTGTGCGTACCTTCGTTGTACGATTGTTTGGGATTATATAAGTATTTGATCCGATGAGATTATACAATTATCATTTTACTACCCGTGCGTGTTATTTCCCTATTTAACTTCTTTAAGCTACTTATATAGATATCCGAATTGCTTTTCGTTCTTTTTCCCATGGTGCTATTCACGGGAAACATCTTGGATAAATTCCCGAAATCGTATTATGGATTTTCATAATCTTTTCGTTGGCTTTTCATGTCACCGTTTTACACAACATCCGAATATTATGTAAATTTGTTTATTCTACCGATCATTTACTTCCGACCCAGAATTGTAACACTCGTTTATACTCCGAGGACGCCATTGTCATCTTGTGACTCATCGTCTAGAATGTGACGGTTGAATGAAATACGAATTTACTTGTATAAATTTCAATTATTCTTTTTTTTTCATAAGAACCTCCTTGCTTCGGAAGCGCGACTCGTTAATGTTTCATTCTTTTTTTTCCCTTGTGCCTCTTGTGATTATGAAAAATCGCGGGCATTGTTTTACTCCTAGCTTTGTCATTGGCATTATTGAAATATTTTTCAATGCCATTTCATATTTCTCTATAAACACCATAGTTCTATTCGGGTTTATGTAGGATGACTCCTAGTAGCTTAGTATTATTAGTAGTACTTTCTTATTGGATCATGTAGTCACTAAACCGGCCTGTCGGTAGTTGACATATTACTAGTGCTAGTAATGACCTAGGGGTGGGTCATGTTTAGGTCACGTTTTGTAAAACACTATAGCATTGTACTAATTTTGGTGCTTAACGGAGATAACTACTTTGATCTTTAATTACTGTGTTGTGATTGCTTATATGATTATCCAATTGTTCGCTTCCTTGATTATTACTCATATGATGATTTTATTATTCCTGTAAGTTATAATTATACCAATGGTATGAGTACTTACACTTTTCTTTTCCTGTGTCATGATAGAATCATGGCTCCTAAACAAATGTCGTAAGCTGCCATAAAGCTAGTTTCCGACGAAGTGGCGAAAGCTCTTGCCGCTGATCGTGCCACCAGGAACACGACAGGTGCTGGAGGACCTGGCAACGTGGAAGGTGCAGGCAATGCAGGAGGTCCAGAAAGAGCACAACAGGCTAGGGATTGTACTTTCTCAAGTTTCATGAAGTGTGGTCCTACCCAATTCCATGGTAAAGAAGGGGCTATTGAACTTTGTCATTGGTTTGAGAAGATGGAAAGTACTTTTGGGATCAGCGAATGCGCTGAAAGGAGCAAAGTCAAGTTTGCTACTGCTACCCTTTAGGGTAGAGCTTTAACCTGGTGTAACACCCAAGTTGCCACCCTCGGTTTAGCAGAGGCAAACGGGAAATCTTAGGATGATATGAAAAAGATGATGTTGGAAGAATTCTGTCCTGAAGAAGAAATATCAAGGATGGAAGATGAGTTGAGGAACTTGAGGTTAAGGGACCATGACATAGCTGCTTACACCAACCGATTCAACCAATTGGTTTTACTATGTCCTGAGGTTGTTCCATCTACTAAAAAGAAGATCAGTCAATATATCAAAGGGGTTGCCATCATACATTCAGGGTGAGACCTATTCTTCTAAGCCAACTACCCTAAATGAAGCTATAAGGATGGCGCATGGTCTTATGGAGCAGAAAATTCAAGGTGGAAGAAATGAATTAGCAAAACAAGAGAAAATGGGAAGGTGGAAATCAAGGGAATAATCAAGGCAACCGCAGTAACAACCAAGGAGACTACTGTGACAACCGCCGTCACAATCAAAACAATAACCAAAGGAATGGAGGTGCTAGGGCCATGACTCAAGCTCAAGGTGAAAATGTGAACCAAGGAGGGCACGCCCCGAAGTGCAATAGGTGTAACATGTTCCATTTTGGAAATTGTCCGATGAAATGCAATAAATGTAGAAAAAGGGGACATATTGCTAGGGATTGTCGTGGTAAAGGAGTAGCCACTGGTGCTCATACTGAGCCGATTAGGGTTTGTTACAAGTGTGGGGACCCGAATCACCTTGCCAACAGTGAATTGTGTCCCGAGAAGAAGAATCAGGATGGAAGGAATGCAAGTGGCCATGTTTATGCCGTGAAAGATGTTGATCAAGCCCAAGGCCCAAATGTGGTGACTGGTACGTTACCCTGCTCAATAATCGTTATTTTTTTAGCATGTTTGTATGATTCGGGGTCAGACAAGAATTTTCATAAATGTGCTTAGTCTTATTCAAATTATTTGATAACGAACCTGAGAAGAATAATGCTAGTTTATGAGGTCGAGTTAGCCAATGGAAGGATCGCCATACCAATACCCGTATTAAAGGGTAGCACTTAAATCTAATCAACATTATTTAAAATCGATCTAATGCCTATAGAACTTGGTGCTTTTGATGTCATAATTGGCATGGATTGGTTAGCCGATAATGATGCCGTCATCATCTGTGGTAAAAAGGAGGTGCATATTCCGATTAAGAATCGAACGTTAGTGGTTAAGGGTGATAGAAATTCTTCCCGATTAAAAGTGATATCCTGCATTAAGGCAAGGAAATACATCGAAAGAGGATGTCATCTATTCTTAGCTCACGTTACCGAGAAGGAGAAATCTAAGAAACATCTCGAAGATGTACCGGTAATTCGTGATTTCCCTGAAGTATTCCCTGATGACTTGCCGAGACTTCCCCCGTCTCGACAAGTTGAATTCAAAATTGATCTTGTGTCGGGTGCTGCTCCTGTCGCCCGTGCACCTTATCGTTTGGCCCTGTCAGAAATGAAAATTTTCTGAGCAATAAAGGAATTGTTGGAAAAACAGGAATTAATTCCGCCCGAGTCTCACACCCTGGGGAGCTCCGGTATTGTTCGTAAAGAAAAAGGATGGGTCATTTTGTATGTGTATCGATTATCATGAACTGAATAAGTTGACGGTCAAAAACCGCTATCCTCTCCGAAGAATTGACGATTTATTCGATCAACTTCAAGGATCAAGCGTATATTCAAAAAATGATCTACGTTCGGGGTATCATCAACTTCGCATTCGAGAAGAGGATATTCCCATCACCGCTTTTCGAATGAGGTATAGTCATTATGAATTCCAAGTGATGACCGTTGGTCTAACCAATGCACCGGCAGTGTAATGGATTTGGATGAAACGAGTCTGCAAGCCGTATCTCTGATAAATTCGATCGAATCATTGACGACATTGATCAATCTACTCCAAGACCAAGTGAGAACATAGTGAGCATTCTAAAGATCATTGGACTCTGCTCAAGAAGAGAAGTTATACGCAAATCTCGAAATGTGATTTCTGGTTGGAGTCCGTTCAATTCCTTGGCCATGTTATTAATAGGGAAGGCGTCCATGTTGATCCCGCAAAAATTGAAGCTGTCAAAAATTGGCCTATTCCAAAGTCGCCAACTGAAGTAAGATAATTTATAGGATTAGCCGGCTATTATAGAAGATTCATCGAGGGATTTTCTTTGATAGCCAAGCCGCTTACTAAACTTACTCAAAAGAATAAGAGATTCAAGTGGGGTGCGGATGAGGATGAAGCATTCCAAAAGCTTAAGCAAGATCTAAGGTACAGGCTCCAATTTTAGCTTTGCCCGAAGGTCCTGATGATTTCATTGTTTATTGCGATGCATCACTCAAGGGTTATGGTTCGGTACTAATTCAATGGGATAAAGTGATTGCCTAATACTTCACAAGTAAATTAAAAAACTCATGAGAAAACTAACACTACTCACGATCTTGAATTGGTGAAGAGTGTTTTTGCTTCTAGACTCTGGAACATTACCTCTATGGTACAAAGTGTGTTATGTACACTGATCATAAGAGCCTACAATACATTTTGGATCAAAAAGAGCTAAATATGAGGCAACGGCGATGGATTAAGCTATTAAGTGATTATGATTGCGAAATCCGTTAACATCCCGGCAAAAGCCAATGTGAGCTGATGCCCCAACTTGCAGAAAGTTCGAGAGAAACCTTTGAGGGTTCGATCTTTGGTGATGTCTACCTACACCGATCTATCCGAAAGGATACTCAAGGCACAATTGGAAGCTATGAAACAAGAAAATGTCAAAGCAGAAAATTTGGGCTGACTGTTGAAGCCTATCTTCAAGATTCACTCTGATGGAATTCGGTATTTTGAAAATCGTGTGTGGTTGCCATTGTTTGGCGGACTACGAGACTTGATTATGTACGAATCTCATAAATCAAAATATTCGATCTATCCGGGTTCCGACAAAATATATCAAGACATGAAGAAGTTATATTGGTGGCCGAATATGAAAGCTGATGTTGCTACATATGTTAGTAAATGCCTTACGTATGCCAAAGTTAAAGCCGAGCATCAACGACCGTCAGGACTTCTACAGCAACCTGAAATTCCTGAATGGAAGTGGGAACATATTACTATGGATTTCGTTACGGGTCTTCTGAGAACATCTAGTGGTTATGATTCTATTTGGGTAATCGTCGATCGGTTGACTAAATCAGCTCACTTTTTCGAGGACGAAGACGATAGTATGGAAAAACTCACTCGGCAATATCTGAAAGAAGTTGTCTGTAGGCATGGTGTACCGTTGTCGATCATTTCAGACCGCGATAGCGGATTCGCATTTGGGTTTTGGAGGTCCTTCCAAAACGCCTTAGGGACAAACTTAAATATGAGTACGGCATATCACCCGGAAACAGATGGTCAAAGTGAGAGAACGATCCAAACTCTTGAAGATATGTTGCGTGCCTGCGTAATTGATTTCGGTGGAAGTTGGGATCGACACTTGCCTCTGGTCGAGTTCTCTTATAATAACAGTTACCATGCTAGCATCAAGGCGGCACCATTTGAAGCACTTTACGGGAGAAAGTGCAGATCGCCCGTTTGTTGGAATGAAGTTGGGGACAGTCAACTAACTGGGCCCGAGTTAATCCGTGAGACCACGGAAAAGATCATTCAAATTAAGAACCGTTTGCTCACCGCAAGAAGCCGACAAAAGAGTTATGCTGATGTAAGAAGAAAGCCGATGGAGTTTAATGTGGGTGATATGGTTATGCTCAAAGTTTCGCCTTGGAAGGGCGTAATTCGCTTTGGTAAACGGGGAAAGTTGAGTCCACGTTATGTGGGACCGTTCAAGATTATTGAAAGAATTGGTCCTGTGGCGTATCGATTAGAGTTACCGGAAAAACTTCGTGGTATTCATAATACGTTTCATGTTTCTAATCTCAAGAAGTGCCTTGCGGACGAGAACTTGGTGATTCCACTTGAAGAAATCCAACTGGATGATAAATTGCACTTCATCGAAGAGCCCGTGGAAATTATGGACCGTGAAGTAAAGCAGTTGAAGCAGAGCAGAATTCCTATTGTTAAGGTTCGTTGGAACTCACGGAGAGGTCCAGAATTTACATGGGAAAGAGAAGACTTTTTCATGAAGAAGTATCCGCATCTATTTCCGAGCAAGAAGCGAGGGCGTGGTGATAATCGAGCGCCGGGACGTCGCTCCCTTAAGGAGGGGAGGATGTAACATTCCGTATTTAAGGTCACTACTATTTCTAATCTCATAATTAATTTATAAATTTTAAACAAGTTACTTTTATTTACATTTAGACATTTTATTGAAATCGTCGTTTTAATTAAATTCGAGCTATGCTTAAAGCAATTATTCGTCTTGAACCGTACGTAAATTAAACTTTTCAGAAAAGTATTCCGTTTAATGTAGAATTATTTTTATCATATTCGTTTTTACTTCGTGGTTTCGCCTTAACTCTCGTTATATTTTACGTCGATACCCGTTAGCCTCAAAACTACCTACCTATCTTAAAATTTATACCCTAAATACTAAAAATACTATTAATAAAAACTTACATTTGGTAAAAATACCACCCTTGTGGCGTGTCCAAACTATAAGTGTCCATAGGACACTTGTATGAACATATTTGCATGCATTCTTTATAACAAAACCAATGTGCTCTTCATTTCCTCCCATTGTTTACCAAGTTTACACACACTCTTACACCCTAAATCCTCAAACCCTCATTTCACCAAAAATTTCTACAACAATCACTTGTTAATCTTAGATAACCTTGATCCCCATATTATAACCTACATTTGAATACCATAAAATCCTTATATTTGAGAAGTTTGGGGCTGAATTAAAGGGCTATATTGAAGATGGTCATGCATGTCAAGGAAATAATGTCCTAGTAAAGATTTGTGGCTAGGAAACTTGGTGTCAAAATATTGGGTTAAGATTCAAGACTTGGTGTAAAGGAGTCAATTGGTTTTGGGTGATAATCATCATTTACATCATTTTTGTGGGTATAAACCTCTACTTATTTTTGTTATTCTTGTATTTTCTTGTATTTTATTTATAAATGTAATTGTAAATATGATGAATATGATGATCAAGAGTTTATTGGGGTTTTGTGTGTACTAGATTAGGTTGAAAATGGATAAACCTAACTTAAAACATGGTGGAAATCACTAGAAAAATTAGGGCAGAAGTAAACAGAAAGTTTGACATTTTTGAGTATGATAAATAACTGATTTGACTTATCTAAGTTGTGGACAATTGTTTTATGAGCTAGTAGCAATTTGAATCAACACTTGAATGCAAAAATTGCATGAGATATGACCATTTTACCAAAAGTAAGCAAATCTGACCTTGCTGGACAGAACGTATAAAAAGTCATAATTGCACTCTGAGTTGAGTAAAAACCTAAAACTATGAGATGTAGATAAACTCATGTAGATACTGGACCAATTGGATGATCAACCAATTCATTATGGTTTGAAAATGGCGTCAAAAATGGTAAAAGTGAGTTTTCAGCCAAAAATGATAAATTGACTTTTGTATAAAGAAATGACTTTAAGTATATGTCCACTCAAAATTAAGTATAGAAATAACTTATAATCTATAATGTACACTTAAATATGAAACTAGAAATGTAAATATTATAAGTATATTATTTATGGTTAAAGAGATACAACTATTTTTGTAAACATAAACATGTATAAAACTTTTACGTCTATATCCATACTAAAAATTTGTAAAGCGTTTTTGCGACAAAAACCCGAGGTGGTAGGACCCACTTTTAGGAATTTTTGTATGATGAACCTACTGACCTTAAACTTATATCGACCTCGAAAACCCGAAAAATTTATACAAGTTATACACATAAACTTAAAATAAGCCATAAGACTTAAATGGGCCACTAGACCCAAATACACAAATTATAACTATAAGACCTATTGGGCTTAGCATTGGGCCCAACCCACTTGGGCCTAATATTTGGACTAAGGCCTGGTCATGGACCATTAAAATAGACCAAATTACTTAATGGGCTTATAATTGGGCCTATTGGGCTTTTTGGACCAATTAGGTTAAAACTAGTAAAATCTAGCAATTAATAAAACTAGTAAAAATGACATACTTTTTACTTAGAAAACTTAAGTGTGATTTAACTTACCCAATTATAACTTGATCATCATTCACTAACATATACATACTTCTATTTTGTCGTCATTATTAATTTTTACCGACATAGAAACCTAAAACCCATACATGTTGTATAGGTTCCGGGTGATTACGTGCCGACGACCAAGTTCGTTTATCGCCGATCTATTTTCTTCCGACATTATCAAGTGAGTTCATAGCCTCGCTTTTCAAGTATTTTTCTAAAACCCCGCGAGGGAGATGCATGCTAGTTTTTATAAAACGAACACAAGTAGCTTTCTTCTGGTATGCTTAGACCCGTATGTGAATATATGTTGTTGCTTGAGTAGCTTTCGTCATAAGACCCCAATCGTGAGCCGTCAACTACCTATGATGGGTAGCCGCTCATACAATTAATAGCGCTATGGGCTTGACAACCCGGTTCGGTTTTTGGGAGTTTGAATCCGGGAAAGTGAGCACTCCCAATGTACGGACATATTGTATGGAGATTTAAGTAGGTATCTGACGAAAATACCTAGCCTGGGGGCATTCATTGTATTATTAATTGATTATGGATTTCGTCAATGGGATCGGTGTCGCGAGCTCAATGCAACTGTTGTTTATTAGCTTGTCTGATCAACAAGTCTATATGATGCTTATGAATATTATAATGCTTGCGTTAAATCTTTTCTATCAATATCAAACCTATGAATTAACTCATCCCTCGTGTTGGACTTTTTAGCATGTTTATCCTCAGGTAATTTAAGTACGAAGCTTGAAGGCACTTGATGAGGAGGATTTGCGATAAACTTTTGTCCACATTTAAAACCCATTTACTCATTAAAAACTTGTTTAGTTTGGGTTAATCAAACTTTATTTTATGTATTGTTATGGTCTCCTTGGGACTACGCTTTTGAACTCTGATAAATATGCAAAGGAATGGTTGGTTGTTTTTAAAATGTCTCATTGAGTCGTTCTTTATATCTTATGACTATTGTACTATTATTTAACACCCAAATTGTTGGTTCCGCTGCGTGTAAATTTGGGGGTGTTAAACCGAATTTGATTTCCGAATTTTCAGAATTTGAATTTTTTTTTCAATACTCCAATTCACTACAAAAACCGTGAAATAAATGTATGTTATGACTTTGAAAGCTTATTTCCGAGATTAAACGTATCAACACCTTATTCACAATTTTCGATAGAACCGAAAATGTGAAACTTATAAAAATCGATAAAACCGAGTTTGAGAATAAGCATCTAATATACGATTTTCGATAGAACCGAAAGGTCGTATATATCTATTACACAACTAATACTACTGAATCTGCCAAAACTATAAAAAAAATGATCCAAGAGAAGAAATAATGACTTCCGATAATGCTAAGATGCTTCCAAGAACTTTAAAAACACTTCTGAGAACTGTAGAGAATGCAAAACTACACTTGATCACACCCAATTACTTGAATTTGCTGCCAAAACTTATCTCGAAAGCTCAAAACTTTCAACCGAATTCTTCGAACATCATTTTTCGCTTCTCGAACGTGGAAAAATCTCACAAATCGAACACTTTAATTCTCTATTGGCGATTGATACCACTTGATAGGTCTCATTTATCTTGAATCAAACATATCGATCATGGAAGCATAGAGAGAATAATAGAGGATGGCAAGTATTCAAATTTCAAATCATATTAAAATGGAGGGAAAATAGAAGAGTTAGTTACAAGTCTTCACCCTCTAATGAAGATTAGAGGGGTATTTATAGGTGAGGGAAGGATGCTTTCCTTCTTTTATTTTCCTAACTTATCACTTCTAGTCCCTAGACTTTGGTAATTATGCTATTTCATTCTTTTAGCATAATACACCTTATTACAAACTACTTTGACATTAACAAAAGAAAGACCAATGACTAAATAACATAAAATCACATAATCGACACTTTTAATGATCCTAACAAGTATCTTCCAATATGAGCAATGTGGTAGACATTGATAGCATGACAATAGCGGAATATAAACTATACATAGCTAAGCAAGGTCTAAGGAAAAATCCACTAAATGATCACTCCTATAGTTTTACATCCAATCTTAGTGATCAATGGCCATACACACCTAATCCTTGACCTAATAATAAAGAATTGAGCTTTTAAGAGGTCTTTGATGACTTGTTCAGAATGGTAGCCAAAAGCCTCAGAGGGATGAAACAAAAGGAAACTAAGGTCGAAGATTGTGATGAAGGGGATATGGATGATATTTGGGATATTACGGTCAAGGACGTAGAAAGGCTTAGGAAATTAATCACACCTACCGTACTTACATTACCTGAACTCGACCTTGTGGTGCGACAGTGTGTGCCACTACTTCCACCCCCTAATGAAGTGAAAGGTGTGTGGGAAGAGGAACCGAATAATGATATTGATAGTATTTCTATACAGGTTCCTGATGTAATGGACAACGTGACACAACCTTTTATCCCACAAATCATACACACCACACCACCTGACAAAGATATGTAGCACCGGCTACTAAATCAGTTTTGGATGAGCTTTTGGAAGAATTTAGAGATGCGATATTAAATATTACCGTGGTTGACGTGGAGGCTGATTTTAACCCTATTAGGGATATTGATAAACTCGAGCAATGAGTCTTCTTTTACAAAGATAAAGGTGCTCCCGTGTATCGTGAAGATAAATGTAGAACATGATACCTTTATTCAATATATCAATCCACTATACAGACTAAGCCAATGAGCAAAATCGTCAACCAAAACCGGTAAGAAATGAAGGGAAATGACATATCCTTTGAGGTATAATTTTAACTTATCATTTCCTTACCCCATAACAGCTATACACCTTCATGGTGTTTATTTCTACTTCCACCCACACTTGATTCCAAGTGAGGGGATGGACACCCTATAACCTAGTAAATAAGGGTGAAGCAAGCTCGAGACTCGAACAAAAACAATCGCTTCATGAGAGACATCCCATGCCTATCTTTTTAATTATGTTTTGTTTCATTTCTGTATTTAGTTTGGTTTTGTGTGTTTCTAACTTTATTCGCAGGTTAAAACAGCCAAGAGTTGGATGATCATATTCATCTTGGCTTGTGATTATGTGAAGAAGAGTAGTGCTGATCATAGCAACTACGTTGTAGTTATTATGACTACGGCATAGTTATTGAAACTACAGCGTAGTTCTACTCTTGGACTACATCGTAGTTGGCCTAATATGTTTAAAAGAATTTATGACTCCACATAACTATGGCGTAGTTCCACCTATGGACTACGCCGTAGTTCACTCATGCAATAAAAAATATTTTTCAAAATAATTTAAACCGTGTACATTTTCTAAATAAACTTTGTGGGAATGTTCCCTAGAAACCCTCACGAGACTTTACTCATCATCTCAGGCCACTAAGTGTTTTAAAAGGCTTGTTTTATATGCTAAATGCAACCGTGATTCCTACGAAAGTGAGTTAGGTTTGATTTCATTTATTGTATTGTTATTCAGTACATTATGTGCTATGGTGCTTTTATCTGGATTTATGCTTTGGTATTAGTCTTTCTTGCAGCCACAGAGGTCGATGCATGTAGAGTAGTGCTAGGATAGTTATTAGCTGCAAGGAAGCCTTTCAAGCCGCACTAGTTGGATGCTTAACAAATGATGATGATGTGTTGCTTATTATTATGGATGTTGTTCGAGGAAGAGTATGGATTAGAGCATGCTATCTCTTAATCATACCAAGAAAATCCAGGGGATTTTTCTGTTTTATTTCTAACCTTTCATATTTTTCAATTATATGCTTAAGTATGACTCAAGCAGGGGCAAGGGATTAGAAATAAACATCCACTTGATTTTTATTTGCCTTTATTTTTCTAGTTTTTATTGAAAAATATTTCATCTTTAAAATTTTAACATGTTTTTCATTACATAACTAGTTAAGTCTATACTGAGCAAACCTACCCCTTATAATTATTTGTGTGAGGATAAGACTTTCTGTTTTCCACTTATACATAAATTTCATAGAAATGAGTGTGCCGGTGGCTGTAGTAGACTTTAGAACTTAGCTTGGTATATCTTTTCGAAACCACCATAATGAGCATTACACTGAGGTAACTTAGTGTAATCGATATGACTAGGATAAAATGCAAATATTAGGATTAACCACAAATAGCCATCCATTTGTGTTATGTTTTGTATATATTGATTTTTCACACTGATTAGTCAATCACTGTGATTAACCCTTTGTTGCACTCATCCTTAGTGCAAGATACCCCTAGTACAACCTATTGAGCCATTCCATTCACTTTGTAACCCATCATATCTTATTGTTTCGTTTCACAAATCACCTAGCCTACCCTATAGTTTCTTTATTCCATCGTCGAGGAGTTGCTGGTTTGTTTAGGTTTCACTAGTGAAAGTCGCGGGTTAGGATAGAGGGTATTTGAAGAAAAGTTGGGTTTAGATGATAGTTCGTCTCAAGTGGGGGGATGCTCATGTATATATGTGTGTTTGTATTGTAATTTACTTTTCATTGTATCCTTGTCTTGCATAATTTTTTTTTAAAAATAAAATAAATAAAGAGCATGCAAGCAAGTGTTTATTAGTTTTAGTTTGTTTTAAGCTGATCATCAATATAATAATATTTAGTATGTATTTTAGTATAGTGGTAGTATTACCGCCTTGTGCAGTTGGCGATGTCTTAGACATATCCGTTTTGATGTTTGTAAACGGGTATGATTTATAAACCCGTGTCATTTTTATCTCTCCTTTCTATTTAGGTTTCTATTTGTACAATCATGGCATTGTACATCTCATGTGGGGGGATGGGAGATAGAAATGAGAGATTTTTGAGGTATTTGGTTAGATTATGTGTCAATTTTACCTAAAAAAATTTAAAAAATAGGACATAATTTAAAAAAATTTGTACAATTATGACTAACTTAGCTAATCCTAACATTTGAGTCCATGCTATATAATCCTTGCTTCCTATTCACTTAACACATTCATATCTATAATGATGATATATCATATACAACGAGTTAAGACTAATTTACTTACATATAAAGGTGGCTAATCAAAGAGTGCCATCACCAAAACTCTTGATTCCTAAAACAGAATCACTATCAATACTTTCAATTTCTTCAATGCATAACAAAGGATAAGGTTTAACACTACCCATCTATATATACTCACAATATTTCTTAACATGCATATGAGAGTATTTTAATAACAAAATACCTCTCTTCCACTTAAACCTATCGACTAACCAATTAAATAAGGTCTTCAAATACATAAATATTATAGTCAAACTTATATAAAGTATTAACGGATAACTACAACATTTATTGTATTTATTTGTTTTCCTTAATCATAGGCATTTAGTTAAATCAATCTCCTTAATCATAGGAGTGATATTTGTAAACATTGTTGTATTATCCCTATATATACAGATTCTCACCTCATTGGTTCCTGAGGTCTTTTGAATAATATTCTTACATGGTATCAGCCAGCTTAAACCCTCCCCTATCTCTTTAGTATTTTCTCCCACAATTATTTCTGGGACTATCCACCCATGAGTTGCATTCTGCTTCTTTCATGATAGGCCTATGTTCCTTGAATACCATGTTACTTATGATAACAAATTAGCTCTCTTCAAACCAATTATCTGCTATGGCGAAATCATATGATACCTATCTTCACCATTTCAGGTAAATTGATAGGGCACATCTATGGTACCAATATCTCACCGTTACCCAATAGTTACTATTGAGGTAAAGCTAATCATAATCATGATCTACTTACCTGGTGATGTCGATCATAGATGCCGTCATTCTTCTTCAATCATATTCTGACAGAGATTGCGGCGGCGGAGGTTTCTTGGTCTCACTACTGCTCACAAATAAGGCTATCTCTTGAAGCTGTTTAGCAATGCGTCGGTGAACGGTTCTCGTATTGCGCGATTCTTTCCCGACAACTTAAAAAAGGTACATCTTCAGTTTCTGATTTTTGTCGTCGATTCAAAGCTCTTGTAACCAGTTGTTCTGCATCGGTACACCCATGGTTGTAATAGGTGATAATTTAAACTGGGTTTTGTGGTGGTTTGGGTCCCTCCTAACGTAATTGTTCTACTGCTATTCGGCCACAAAATAACCAGCTCCTTTGTCAGGTGTTCGGGGAAACATTGCTGTTTGTCATGAATAGTGTTACACTTACTATCACTACATTGGTACTCCTACAAACTGCGGCTGTTAGGTGACAGGTGTGAAACTCGGACAAACTACCGATTCTAACACAAGGTGGCAGGATCGTTCTAATCGTTTTCAATCCATTCCCTAGTCAATTTTCCTATTTCCCCCACTCCTCCCCCCACCAATACCCTAAACCTCACCCCCCCAAACCCCCCACCAACACCCAACCCCCCCCACCCCCCCCCCCCCCCCCCCCCCCCCCCCCCCCCCCCCACCCCCCCCCCCCCCCCCCCTGTGATTGTCCATGTTGAAAAAAACGGGGGGGACCAACCGCGATTTTCTTGAAATAAACAAGGTGGACGGTCGGTTCTAATCTCGTGGCAATCATTCCCCGTGGCAGGGGGTCGTTTGGTCAACAAATACGCGCAGACACCATCAATTGGTTTTCAGGTATGTCTAACAAAATGTCTATTATTGCCCACTTTACGTGGGGTAAGTCTTTATAAAACTTTTTTTTGGCTACTTCAAAGGGCCTTCCTACCTTCTTTTGGATTGAAAAAAATCTTTAGCAAAAGGGCTTTCCATTGGCGCAAATTGACCATGTTAACACCATATTACCTTCCCAAACATTGGCATGGTTGAATTTCGCGGAGCTACGGGATTCACAATGACTCCTTTGCTTGTGACTCTCTCCAACCATTCATCTCACCTTATTCCAGGGGAATGCTAAAAAAGTAATGTTTGGGGAAAAAATTGGTAAGGGGGACGCTTTCCAATTACTCAATTTAAAAAACTGGGCTCAAAATTAAAAAACAATTTGTTTCACATTTGATATTCCTTTAAGAAATGTTCTTGTTTATTCCTAAAAAAACTTAAACAAGAAAAAATGTGGCTTTCTGTGGAGTAAATGGCTAAATAAAAAACAAACTGGGAACATTTTCGTTTGTTGTTTTATTTTTCTACAAACCATTTTTTATATTCACATGAATCGAAAAAATATAATAACAAAAACGGGGTTCTCGGCTAGAGGTCGCTGTTTGAAAAACATGGACTTTATGTGCTCAAATTGGATGAAAAAAACCTACTGCTTTTCATTGGTACGAGCTATAAGTTATTATACAAAAACCACCAGACAAGTCTTATGAGTTTTTGGAATGCTAGCCTTAGGACACTCTGTGACTATGGGGATGGTTTAAGTCGTGTGATTACTTTGAAAGTTACGGTGGGGGGGTTGAGTATAATTTCCGTAATTGTTTACCCAATAATAAAAAATAAACCTAGGTATTTGCACCACCATGCCAACTTTGCTAAAGGACAACAGATTTATACGGTTTATAGTATAATGATAACAACATTCATTTCCATCCTTTTCTAGGGACTTGTAGTCTTTAGGATCTATGGGGGAAACGGCTCCTTATTGTTCGAAAGAATGGATATCGTTAGCTATGGTTGGCTTTTAATTGACAGATTATTACTCCAGGGTTTGTTTTACGTGGATTTATCCTCTCAAAAAAACAAAATTATAGGGGTTTTTATGTTCTGGGCTACTCGTGTATAATCTGGTTTCAAAAAAAAAAAAACCCCTTTTGCCTCTCGAAAAATAATAACTTTACTAATAGTGATTGGGTTCGGGCAACACGAATGTCAGAAAAACAAATTTGTGACGTAAAAATAAAATCGTTGGATAAGGTAACAAATGGCAAGTTTAATCGGTTTTCATGTTCCGTTACACACCACAAAATATAAAAATGGTTAGAAGCAGAAAGAAAAGCATCGGGAAATATTGTAGGAAAAAATGGGGTCTTGGGCTATGCTATTTATTGTCTTAATGCTTTCGGCTAGGCTATTCGGTGGATGCATTTACTTAGGGAAAAAAACATTTTTATATAAAAATAGAAATGGGACCACTAAACCATTTTTGAAAGTGTTTACTAGTGCGACCTTTTGAGTTGCTAATTTAATCATACATCCTAAAATTTGATTAAATTTTCGGCATCTATGGTTGCAAAGTATTTCCCTTATTTGCGTGATCTTTTTCCCAATACCATCAAACTTGAAATAACCCAGTAAAGGGCATTCCAGTTGTATTTTTCCATTGGGTATAGGCCTTTGCCAAAAACACAAAAGGGTATTTCGATGTATCGATCCAACTACTTCCTGTGGTGGTTTTGGGGAACTCGTCCATTGGATCGCTTCATTTGGGAAAACACGGTTGTTTACATTCATTGGTTCATCCAAGGAAAATCCCTAAAACTTAAGCACCTGGCGCTCAATACCTTGTTCTTCCAGATGTTCCACAAATCACCAAAAGGCATCTCCTGCTGTGATATACCATAAAAATGCAACGCCTAAAATACCAAAAACAAACCCTCGGGTGCCCAATACTACACTGTTTATGTTATTGCAGGTGTCATTTGATCCAAAAGCTTAGGCTGGGCCTCAGGGTGTTCCCACTAAAAACCTTAACCCCCCATTAACAAATTCCCAAACATTTCTTCTGTGGGGGTCAAAAGAATATAATTTCAGTCAGCATTAGATTAATGTACACCATTCACTTCCCATTGATTGCAGAATCTTGGTTCACGTTTATGATCCAGAAAAAAAATCATCCATTAAGCCATCACATTGCTCCCTGAAGCAAGCGTGGAACTATCAATGATATTTCTTACCTGTACTTTCTTCCACTCCGGATTTGGGAAAACAAAACCACGTTCAAAAGGCAGGTATTTCAAAGCACAAAAATAAAACATCATTGATGGATCTTGGCCTTCTACTTTTACTAATCTCATACATCTCCCATGTTGCTTTATTATCCACTACCGAAACCTCGTTGGGATTCAAAATACCAGTCGCAAAAGGATTTTCCTAAATAAATGGATGAAAGGCCATGGATTGAGGGAGTATGTCAAGGGGGACTTTACAAAAACAAAATCAAAACATATGGTCTTTAGGGGTCCCACGTTTCCTTGATTCAGAAATTTTATTGGTTCATAAAATGGGTTTTACCGTTATCTAATATAAATCCAGATGGAAAAAATCAAGTGAAATATACTTAGCACCGTTTTAGTCGCCAAGGTTTGCAGGTCAAATTCTGGGGTATCCTCGACTACTGGTACACGTTCAGGTCACAGTTGGTAATGCAAATGCCCCAACACGTGTAGCATTGTGAATCCCTCATTTTCCGTATTGTATAAAAAAGGAAGGTTTGCCACCAAAAACTTTGATGTCAAAATATGGCGGTTTTTAAACGGGTTACACTTAACATGTGACATGTTTTTATGGGAATAACAAACCTCTGGCTTCCTTAATCATACAATAATTCCTACTAAATAATGTTGGGGCAAAATTTATCCAAGGGCAACTTTATGGATTTTAAATAAAAAACAAAGCACTACCATCGGGGCTTGGTTTCAAAAGGGTTGAAGAAATGTTTGTATTCTTTTGTCTTATGGCATTTACATGGATAGTGAGGGCCAGACACGTATATATTGAGGGGGGGACTAGTGGAGTATTGGACATATGCATGTTTAATTGTCATACGGGCATTTGGGGATTTGTGCGGAGATCGTCATGGTAAATGTGGGTTCGGTCACCATTGCACATATTGTAATTACACGTCTTTAAGCATTGAAAATTGTGGCATCAAATAAAGGGGAGGGGGGAAGTGGCGCGTGTACTATGTTTTTGGGAATCGAATAAGGGTTCGCTTTCACGAAAAAAACCAAGGGTTTGTTTCAGTCATATCCAAATATAAAGGTATGCTCGTGGGCAATACTCAATTCGAAGGCAGGAGATGTTTTTGGTTGAAATATAAGCAATGTTAGCTCCCCACCTTCCTTGAGTAATAATGGTCTGAAGGGTTAATTGCTGGATCTTTATGGTATTACCCTTATTTCAGATTTCAAAGCGTTACCTGCTCTAAGGAGTGGGCGCACTTAAAATAATTTTAACGGAAATCAAACCAAGGGGGGGGGTGAAATCCTGATTTATTATACGCTGGTTAATGCAAAGTTTTCACAAAAAATTCATTCCATTGGGCCCCAAACTATTGCGCATTTTCAGTCCCTTTCAAAATAGGGAAATTTCCTTCGGGTAATGTCAAAGGGCACCACTTCTCATTTGGGTTCACCTCACATTTCAGTAGGACATCCTCACACAAAAAAAAACTCGATCTCGGTTATTCTGATTCCGATGGGGCCTCGTTGGGGCCTGGAACCAACGGCGTCGCTATACCTTATTTGGCTTTTCCGGGAATCTATATAGGCGGTAATTGAATGGTGTTCTGGGGGGTTGAAATAAAGCAAAAATAACCAAAATATTGTATACCACGCTGAGGTGTGAAATATGGGGTAATATCGTGGCTTTGGCCAAATTAACGCTGCCCGAGAATGTGGGTATGGGGGCAAATCAACTCCATTTTCTTTACTAGGGGGGGGGAAAATCACATTGCATTAACCTTCCTGATCGGCCATCTCTCCCTGTGTGACCATAAGATGTGCCTTGTTCATGAAAATTCAGAAATTCACGGATATCTATAATGCCGGGCAAATAAATACACATTGATCTGGACATTCATTGTATTCGTGTAACTTGTTTTTTACAACTCTGGACAAACTGTTTATAGATAAAGTTTGTTCCAAACCACCAAATTCTTTCATGTGCAAAATAATTTCACAAAAAAAGTTCTTCCGCGATCATCAGTTGAAATACCTTTTCGTTTTACCATGCTACGTTCTTGGACACGGGGCCACTCCCATTTTTTTTCGATTGAAGGGGGATATTAATACGGGAATTAACTACAAAAAATTTTTATTTGTATTTTTATTTTTTGTTTTCCTTTAATTTTCATTAGGCATTTTTAGTTAAAATCAATTCTCCTTAAAATCATAAGGAGTTGGATATTTGTAAAACATTGGTTGGTCATTGTTGTGTTATCCCTATATATACATATTCTCACCTCATTGGTTTCATGAGGTCATTTGAATAATATTCTTACATAAATGTATTTTAAAAACAAAATATGCCAACAGATTTTGAGGTGTAACAACTATACCCTAACATTATGGTCACAAATTTATAAAATGATAGAAGGCAAATTAATGAAATCCTCATTAATCTAAAGCTAAGTGTTTTGATCAACACACATTCTCATTATGCTAGAGAATATGAGAGTTTAAAAACAAATGGATAGGCCACTCGGTTTTCTAAGCAATAAAACAACTCTAGAATATACATCATTAAGAAGAAACAACTCGGTGTGTTTAACAAAAGTAGAAGTAGTAGTAAGCGGTAGCAGTGAGCATTGATAGCCGTAAGCGATAACAATTTTTTTTCTATAAAAATGTTTGGTAACATAGTTATAAGTGTAATCATAATGTGTAAAACAACTCTTAAATACTTAGCGCTCCTAAATGCTACTTTATGGAGTGTTTCTAAAAAATAGATAAAGCTAATTGTTGCTTGCAAAACCAGCATTACACTCAACACTAACCGCTCTTAAATGCTCATAAATGCTCCTCGCCAAACACACCTACATGATTACAGGGTGTTTTAGCATGTTAATTGAAACTGCTTATGCTTTTATTAGCATAACCTGTAGCAAAAAAGCGTCGCGTATATGAATTTGCTTCTACCATATGGCAAAACAAAATAACCACATTATTAACAACCTTTTCAATGTTAGGCTTGTCCCACTTATTTATTGATTTCAAGGGTAAAATAATCAAGATTGAAATTCATTTAGGGGTAAAAGCCATAGAATACCACTGAAACTTACCACAATGAACCATTTACTTTTTTATTACCGATATGACTAATGTACTTTCAAATTATTTTTCAAATTGAA
>BQNB010059685.1:10869-37223 GCA_026074375.1 Tanacetum coccineum | reverse complement strand
CCCAATGTTGATAAAATAAAGGAAGTCAAACAGGTAGAAAAGAAAAAGAAAAATCCAAAAATATTAGGGATAGTTAGTGTACATATAAAAAAATGGTGAAAACAGGACTTGTCGAAGCTATTGATTCTTTAGTTCCCCTTGACGAACACTTAGCTACTTTTCGAGGTAATTAGTCGAGGGGGATTAAGATTCTTGGTTTCTTGAGTGTTTACTTCATAACATTGCGTGAGGACACGGCAATACCTTAGTATGGGGGATTTTGGTATGTGCTTAATTACACATACCATTTTCCATTAAAAACGGACTTAAAAGACTAAAAACGTACCAAAAATACATTGTATTTGTATGTTTGCATTTGTATTGTGCAGGAACGAATATTCAAGAAAAGGACAAAAAGAAAGCCAAAAACAAACAAAACCAAGCACGGGATGGAAAAGTCAAAATCAATCCGAAGTCAAAAGTCAGCCACATGAAGAAAATACAACTTGAGGGACTAAAACTGCCAAACCTCAAGTTGTATTGCAAAAGAAAAAGACAAGGGTCGAAATTGCAAAACTGGGCGAAGTTTGTTATAAGAAGTGAGGGGCCAAAGCTGCCATCCTACCCAAACTTCTTTCTTCCCGCCCAAAACAAAACCCAGGTACAACTAGGCAACTTGGACATGTCGTCCCATACCTCTACCCTGCAAAACCACTCAACACCCTAGAAAAATCATTTCAACCACTCTATCAACCCCCCCAGTTGTATAAGTGCCATGTTGGCAATCCCTAACCATTCCCAAGTACTTTCAATGGCTATGATTGACTCCAAAGAAGCACAACAGAAATTGAAGGCTGGGATTTGTTTTAGAATTGCCTCACACAACAAACACACTTGGTTTTTGTCTCTACAAAGAAACACAGAAGAAAGAAGAGAAGAGAGTCCAAGAAACCAAGACCTTAATTCATTTTAGTATAAATAGGGCCATTGTAACCCAAGTTAGAGAGTTAGTTTTTAATTTTTAATATAACTTAGCTTATTTTCAGTTATTTACAGCTTTTACTTTCAGCTTTGTAACACTTTCAAGTTTTAATGCAAATTTGAGATTTTTAAGTCAATTTACAATTCCAAGTGTTAAGTTTCTTTATTGTGTTGCTATGTGTTCAAAAAGCTCTCAGTACAGCTTGTTTATAAACCGCTTTAATTAAGTAAACAAAAAAAAAAAAAATTCACCCAAAAATACCACAGCTTACTTTTTTGGATGATAAGCAAACAAAGGATGTGCTTATGGACATTACTAGCTTGTCTTTGACAAGCTAGAGCTTGTAGATCAGCTTGTAAAAGCTTAAGCAGCCCTGTTTAAGCAAGGGTGTTGTAAGTCTCTCTTTTTCTCGATTTTCTTACTTACTGTAGAACTGCTTATAGAGCTTATTTGTTATTTATATTTGCTTATTTATGCTTTATTATGTTGTTTAGTACTTATCCTGCTTAGATTTCAGTTCAAAAATGATTTGTGCAACTTTCCTAGTTAGTACTGGTAGCATGTGTAGTTAATACTGTTAGATTAATTTAGCTTATTTAAGTGCTTATCACTGATTGAAATCTGTTCATAAGTACCTTATGTTGTCATTTGATAATCTGTTTTTAACAAATTAGGATCAAATCAGCTTGAATAAAATGACTTTTGAAAACTTTAAGAGTTTTTTAGAACAAGCGGTACTAACTCAAAGCTAGCGGTACTAACTCCAAGTTAGTACCGGTAGTTAATACTGTTAGTACTGTTGTTCCATTTTTTGCTTATTAGCTTATTACTTCGGCTTATTTAAGATTTGCTTAGCTTTTTAGAATAGATTAAGCCCATTTTCGTTTACTATCTTTAGTGGAGCTTATTTCAGTAGCTTATTTTAGGTCTAAAAGTGCTTATTTTCATTAAAATCCAAAAAATAGTAGTGTAGTCATTTGTGCTTATTGTGCTTATTTCAGTGGCTTATTTAAAAAAGTGAATAGGTGGGCTTAATAAGGACTCATTAGTGAGCTTATTTCCAAAAGCCCACTTTTCAGTTTGGCTTATTGGTGATTTTAGCTTATTTTTATTTTGGCTTATTTAGGAAAATTTTAGAGTTTACTACTTTTTGATGCAAATTGAGTTAAGTTAAGTTGTGTTTGGTTGAAAAAGCTTTTTGGAATCAGATTAAGCAACATATAAGCTTTCCAAAACATCTCTCCTTTTTGAATTTGAGCTTATTTTGAGTTTGTAGTGTCCAAAATACCAAAAACCAAAAGTTTAAGCAACTTTCTGCAATCAGCAGCTTATTTGGCTTTTTGGAGCTTATAAAGTGCTTATTTTCGCAAGGTGTCTTTATTAAAGTTGCTTAAAAACATGTTGTGAACAACTTTCGTGTTTTGCGTTTTGGCTAAAAACGACTTTTTAAAATCAGCACTTTTTGAGGGCTTGGACTAAAAACGGGATTGTAGCTTTTTAGCTCATTTGCCATTCTAGTTTATTCTAGTTGCTTATTCTTACTCCTGAAGTGCTTATTAGGGTTATTTAAACTTCTGTTTTAGCTTATTTGCTTATTTCTTGTATCTTTGTGTTTTATTAGCCTAGCAGTACTAACTTAAAGCTAACAGTACTAACTCCAAGTTAGTACTGGTAGTTAATACTGTTAGTACTGTTGTTAGTACTGCTGTGTTTCTCTTGTTTAATTTAGCTTAATTGCATGCTGAATTTGCTTATTTAGAGTTAGTTTAGTTTATTTGTTTGTCTTAAGCTTATTTGAGCTTATTTGTGTTTTAGCTTATTTTCCTTGCTTATCTTTGTGTGCTTTTGCTAATTAGGTCTAGTGCCCAATCATAATCACATCCTTGTCATATTCAAACATAAATCATCAATCCGTAATTCGATTTTCCATCTCTAGCCTCGTTGGGACATAACGACCCGGAGACTCTCTACACTGCTTCCGGTTTCATTGATCTTGTGGATTCTGAGCCTTGTTGTATATTTATATATGTTTACATTTATCTATGTATAAAGAGGGTTGAGTTTACGCGAGTCAATTACCTAACTTGCAAATTTCTATATATGGTATGCAATGAAATTTTGCTTTAACTCGGCTTTCTATTTCTTCTAGTGCTTTATCAGTTCCTACTAATTCATTAGTTTTCACCACCTCATACTGCTTAAAACGAAATGAAAATTATAACAACATTTTAGCACAACAAAAACCATAAATTTGAAAATTAAACACAATTAAAACCCAAACTCATCAAATTCCAATATCAATATTCAATTTTCAATATAATCAAACTCTAAGAAACCAATTTTTTAAAATAAAATGAGTTACACATCTTACATGCCATTTGAGCTCCAATCCGCTACCTGAACACGCAAGATCGCCACTGTGCCAAATCCTACTGTTTTGCGATCTGTCATTAAAACCTTTTATTAAACAACTAATATGCAATTTAAAACACTAATCAGATTCACTCGCTGACAGCAATTTCAAAGCAAAACGTTCATTAAATTACTATGAATATAACTGAAGATATACACAAATCTAACACACTAAAATAATTTACCTTCCAACCAAAGTTGACATGAGTTGAACATGCGTTGGCGTCTCTAAGAGTCCTAACAACTTCGCCCAAAACCCATAATCAAAAACCAAAATTCAAATTATAAAAATGAGCATATAATAACACTGAAAATCCAAAATTTAATTAGGGTTGATAAACTTACATAACTTGTTTGATACAATTTCAAGCAATTGAAAAAAGTATACAAAAAACAGATAGTGTCCGGGGTAAGGCAAGTGGCTTGACCCATTTCGACCTCTCCGAAAATGAACTTCCCGTTTTGACCCATTCACAACCGCTAATTTTGCCATATGTACCTTTTTTATGTGCCAAGTTTTCTTAAAAAGGTTTATTTATGTTTTTTATTTAGAAGAAAACGTTATTTTAAACGGTTATTGGCATGCTGAATTTTATTTGCAGAAAAGTGGTTTTGGAATTGAAGAACCTGATCATTTATATGATAATGCCTTCTTTTTCCTGCCTTGAAAGCCATCCGTGAGTGGAATTTCCAAATCCTTTAACTTGTCTTCCTTAGCATTCTTCATAATACAACCTACAAAATAGCTTCTCCTTATGTCAAAAAAAGAAGAATCTGTAAGGTTGTTTTACGTTTATGAACATAATGAGTTTTGCTTTACCCGTGTAGAATACGGGTAGATAATAACTTCATGTTCATTTAATTCTTCATCCTCCTTTTCTTCCAAACGCTAAATAACTTGCTCTTAGCTCAAAGGTTGTATCTAAAATGAACACCAAATGGACAACTATAACATAAATTTATATTACAAGAACAAAATCCCAAGATATTAAACCAACTACTAAACTTGTAGTTGTTCTAACCTTTGTATCAATCCCGTTTCGATGCTTTGTTTTGTTTGTTGCAGCAACAATCTATTTTCCTCTTTTTGCACGCCTGTTTCAAAGTAACAATTAACATTAAATACCCAAAAAAGTAAAACTTATTCAAATCACAATCTTAATACCTAAATTTCGATTTAACAAAATTCTCAGAAACAAAATAAACCCCAATTCAATATTCAAAATAAAAGTTAAGGTATGTAGATAATAACTTACATGAAACTATATGAGTGTTACCATGATTCTTCTTCTCCATCTTGATTTGTCGACATACTGCTGCAAATTAGTAGATAAAAGTTAAAAAATGCATCAAAACTAAAACCGTTCAAAGAGATTCGGTACCAACCAAAAGATATTGAAACCGCTTATTCTTCTTCTCCATCTTGATTTGTAGATATGTTTCGAACATTGTTTGAAGCTTTGTTTCAGATCTTTGATCTGGAATTTAGAATCTTTGAATTTAATTTTAATGAGGGTTCCAGCACAGCATGATAACTAATATGATTTCCTGAAACAAAAAACACAAAACCATCAAAAAAATTAAGGTATAATTAAAACGATCATTGTTTTATATCAGTTTGTGGTGGGAAGGGAGTTTGGGGATGAATTCATTATGTGTGTTTTCTAGAGATCTCATATGTTTATAATTGTGCAATTATGCCACTCCAGCAGGAAGAGTTAATTGTTGTTGTAATTGTAATAATTACCTCGAAACTTTTGGTTTTCTTGTAACAGGCTTTGGTCATTACTTTAGTAACACCTCCATGAACTCTTTATATTCCAGCATAAATGATGCATTCATGGAGCTGTAAACCCACGACTGAATTTGGCATAACAAAACATGAGTTTGAGTCATCAATACTGCCAATTAATGCTTGAAAACTCAATCTTATATAATATAAGATTTTTTCTTTTTTTGAGAACAACATTTACGCATAGAGTAGTAGAGTACTATGTAATACTCCGTATTTTAAAAGGTTGAGTTATTTAGTAAAATCTATTTACACAATTTGATTTATTATTTGCACACTTATACTATCATACAGTAAATATATAATTACATATTGCATAGATAAGAGTGTGCAAACAAAAAATATAAGAGTGTGCAAACCACCTCCCTCAATTTATACTCTCTTAATCTTATAATAATTGTTTTTTTTTATCAAAAATACACATAGTTTTATAAACCTCAATTAAATGCGTTTTTTCAGCAATCAAATATCATTTTTACTCGTTAAAATCTTATTTAGTGAATTGAAATATAAAATAAATACTTGTTATGAGACTACCGATAAAAACATGAAAAACAACATCTGAAGGGGGGGTAATTGAGATAACGTTATGAAAATATATCGTGATTGATAATTTATGCCTTTGAATTTATAATCGTCTGAAAGTGTATTAAAATACATAGAATTTTATTCGTAATTGATAATTATAAGACGAACACTAAATGTTTTGCGACCCAAAAAGAAGAAAAAAGAATAAGTGTGAAGTTTGATTCATTTTTAGGCATTATTGTTTTATTCCTACTTAATTAAATGAAAATGGTTATTTTATCTAGTTCTCTTTAATTCTTTTCGTCAATTTTGAACTTATATAAAAGCCAACCCCGTTAGTTGTTCATTTACATCATTTAGGTAGGGCATCTTTTTGATCATTTCGCCCAGGGCATCAAAATTCTCAGGACCGGCCCTGGCAAATGTCGAAAGATATTTAGCTTTGATAATAATATGGGCTAAAAGTAGTCCGGTTAAGGATCCAAATATTTTTTTGACATTTTTTATAAAATCGTGCGTATATAAGAAGCATTGCAATATTGGTTCGTTTTGTTTTTTTTTCTTATTTATATTAAATGAAATTTATTTTAGAAAATCGTGCGTATTTTAGAAGCATTGCAATATTGGCCTCATTTTAATCGCAATTCGAAAATATTTCTACGGGTATTTTTTTGATATGAATGGGAAAATCGTAAATAGTTAAAAGTTGAGGGTCCGTTTTGTAATTTTTTACTTTTGGCATTGTAGACTGTAGCAGTTGGGCTAGATGTTGGACTAAACTAAAAAAAAAAACTACTTGGGCCGGCCCAAAATGGAAGCCCAAGTCAAACTTGCAATCAAACATTTGCTCCATAGTGTATAGAGTAATGAAACTGATCGAGTGTGTCAAAGCAGTTAATGTAACTGATGTATACAATCTATATGTAACATATCTGTTTGTCCACCTAATGCAAAACACCAAACACAAGACATATCTTCTTAATAGTTGTATACAATTAAAGGTGTCCTGAGTTGGATTCAACCTTACATGAGAGTAGGGGCAGTGGCGGACCCAGGATATCCAAGGTGGTTCGTTTAGTTATATGAAACGAAAAATGTAAGCGGGTTAACTAGTCAACCGGTCGATGGGTCGGGTTGAATTGTGTTTTATCCGAGACAATATACATACAATAATTAGAACGAAAACAAATTACTTATAGGGTCCTTCGCATACAATGTACATAACAAGCAAGATACCTCGCGCGTTGCGGCGAGGCATAATTTTTGTGTGAATTGATTTCGAATAAATATTGAGTGAGAATGTGTTCACGCGTTGCGGCGGGGTTGACTTGTATGCAGCACATGTATTTTATTTCACTGAGCATTTTTTTAACAATCACATAATTTAAATGTTTATTTGTCGTTGGAGCGAGAGTATATGTTATTTATAAAGCGAACGACTTCTAGTATGTATATAAATATGAATGCAAAATTGGTTTCTAAATACAGTCGTGAATGGCAAAAAAAATATATTTTTTTTTTTTAGGGGGGTTTTATTTATATAATTTAACCTTTACTAAAGTATGTTGTCGACCCCTGTAGTTTATTTTTGAGTTATTATACTATATATATATATATATATATATATATATATATATATATATATATATATATATATATATAATTATATATATATAATATATATATACACACACACATCACACACACACATCTTATTATATATATATATATATATATTATATATATATAATTATATTTATATATATAATATATATTACAACACACACATTAAACTTCGACATTTTTTTATAAAATCGTACGTATGTCAAAAGCACTGCAATATTGGGCCCGTTTTATTTGCAATTCGAATTTTCGCGGGTATTTTTTGATCTGAATGAATCGGTAGATATGTGTTGTATATTTAAGAAATAAAGTTTATTAGATAAAAAAGTCGTAAATAGTTAGAAGTTGAGGGTACGTTTTGTAAATTTTTTATTATATAAAAAAGTCGTAAATAGTTAAAAGTTGAGGGTCTATTTTGTTAATTTTTTTTCACTTTTTATCTGAATGAATCGGTAGATATGCGGCGTATATTTGATAAATAAAATTTATTATATAAAAAAAGTCGTAAGAATGAATCGGTAGATATGTGTTGTATATTTAAGAAATAAAGTTTATTATATAAAAAAGTCATAAATAGTTAGAAGTTGAGGGTATGTTTTGTAAATTTTCTTTTTCTTTCTATTTATATTAAACTTCAATATTTTTTATAAAATCGTGCGTATTTCAGAAACATTGCAATATTGGGCTCGTTTTGTTCGCAATTCGAAGATCTTTCCAATGGTATTTTTTATCTGAATGAATCGGTAAATATGCGGCGTATATTTGATAAATAAAATTTATTATATAAAAAAGTCGTAAATAGTTAAAAGTTGAGAGTATATTCTGTAAATTTTCTATTTTTTTCTCACTTTTTGGGCCGGCTAAGTTTTTTCTCTTTGTGGGCCATGGAATCTGTCCGATGTCAAAACGACATCGGATTTGACGGCTAATGTGTATATTACTAATGTTTTCAACATATTTTTAAATACTGGCATAATTGATAATATCATCTAAAATACTGTAATATACCGGAATTATGTTATCATAGTGAAAATGTCAGCTAAATAGACATAAAAAGTAATAAGTAATCTACAACAAAGAAAATGACTAGAAACCAACTTAAAATTGTTATTTTCAAAATATAAAAGGAGAGAAAAGTTACTTATGTACTCCCTCCGTCCCATTTTTATTGTTCACGTTTCCTTTTTGGGACGTCACAATTTAATTGTCCACTACTAAAAATAGATAGGTAAGTTTGATCAAGTTTACTATATTACCCTTATTTGAAATTATTATTACAAACTTTAAAAAAAACTTTAATTAATTAGCCAAGGGTAAAACTGTCATTCTGTCAAAAAGTAAGAGAGAAAAAGCAGTAATAAATGCATTTTTATTAAACTGTGTGTTTTTTTGTCGGGGGACAATAATTTTGAGACGGAGGGAGTATTAAAATTACTATGCCCGGATTAAAAGTACTAGTATCTTTACAAAAGATTCCTCCTATGTCTAGTACTCTAGTTTGACCCTACTTTTGTGTCATTCATCTTCTTCGCTACTTATTATGTAACTTCCGATCTCCGGCAAGAATCATTCTTGCACTCGCTTTCGTTTTTCTTCTTTCTTTTTCTTCAATTTTGAATCCAAGGTGGTTCCTTAGTAGTTTCTAAGGTAGGTCGTAAAAACATCCTATATCGTGTTTTAAAGATTTTTCTGTCTAAGGTGGTTCTCGGGCACCACCTGGAACATGCATGGGTCCGCCCCTGAGTAGGGGTATCAGTAGGGTCGGGTTGACCCAACTTGAACCTGACCCCGACAAGGCTTATCGGATCGGGTTAAATCGGGATTAAAAATGTTGTCGGGTGGGTTTGACCCGAACCCGATAACCCGACAATGTTATCAGGTCGGTTAGGGTTGGATAATTACTATTATCGGATAAGACACGACAATCAATATTTTATCACATCGCACGTGACACTGTCTGATTCACATGTTTTGCCGTTAACCTTAAATAGTAACCCAAGTCACTGAAACATTTCTATCGTTATAGCACACGCTATAATTGGTTTTTAACTAGTTTCGTTACTGCCAGTTAGAACTCTTTTTCTTAAGTAAACAGAGTATCGGTCCCTTGTGCAAAAAGTGTACCTACCTAGAAATCACATTTGAAACAGAGGAAAATTGACTACCGAAAATGACTAGTGATACTTGTACTAATTTCGATAGAAACACTTAAATTTTAGTAAATCAATGGGATGTTCTTGAATACACAAAAAAGAGATGAGTAAAGTACATTTTTGGTCGATGTGGTTTGATGTGTTTTTCACTTTTGATCTAAAATTCAAAACCGTTTTGGTTTTAGTCCAAAAGTGATACTTTTGTTTCACTTTCAGTTCAAACATGTTGAAAATTTAGACCAAAAGTGAAATACCCACCAAATCACAAGGACAAAAAAAACATGCTTTTGGACTGAAAGTGAAACCAAAATATCACTTTTAGACTAAAACCAAAAATTTTGAATTTTGGACCAAAAATAAAAAATGCACCAAATCACAAGGACAAAAATGTACTTTACTCAAAAGAGATTGTTCTGGATTCTAAGTTTTCCTTAGAATGGAACTTTGAATCGTGATATGTGTGGTAGTATCATACACTAGTTATAGCATGATATGCACTAAAACAAAATGAAACCTAAATTTAGTAGGCAAATGCATTAGAGCACAGGGAGTCGTGGTGCCAGACTTTTGGTGCCAAACTCTAAAAGTGGTGTCACGTCAGCAAAATGGAGTTTGGCACCAGAAATGTCATGGCATCAGAATTCAGTGGGAGTGGTTTGGCATCAGAATTCTGGTGCCATAGCATTTTTTTTTTGAATATTTATTTAAATACACTTATTTATAAAACTAAAAATAAAATTCATTGAAATTAAAAACATTACATTAAAAAACACAATGCATAAAAAAAAACATAAATTAAAAGACATAAAATGAAAATGCATAGAATTAAAAATCATAAATTTGGTTTTCGGTCGCCCGACTAGTTTGCTAGGGTGGTGGATATGCCGACTCGGATTCTTGCCTTTTTGGGCGTTTGATGAAGCGCAGTCGGCGCATCCATCCCGCGTTTTGTGTTACCATGTGTCGTTGTAGCAAACGATGTCCTCGCAATCCTTTGAGATTGGCATCCAACCGCCTTCGGTCTTCTCATCTCTCTCTCGGGGAGAACGGTCATTTGGCTCTTTGCGGTCCTAAACTTGTAGTATTCCGCCAATGAATTCTTGATTTGCGGCCGGGTTTGAACCGGAGCTTAGCCGGTCGAGTTAGAACTCGCTCTTTGACTTTTAGCAGTCGTTTTGCAAACCGGTTGTGGTCGAGGCAAATCATCATCTCCAAAATGCTCCGGTTCCTCGTGGGTGCCCAAAAGACGATTTCTTCTTGCAAAGTCGAATCGGGGTTTGTCGGTTTGCTTAATTATCACCCCAACGGTTGCATCAACAACGTGGTGCTAACCCTTCTACATATGCATCATCATCATTCTCCCCACTTTGAATCGCGATTTCTTGCACAATTGATTAACCTTGAGGAACAGAGGTTTCATTTGGAGTCCAATTACCCGTCAACATGTTCTTGGTACGCTCGTGAAAAGCCCTTTTTTCTTCGCTTCCGTATTGTACACATGTTGGATTTTGTACAAAAAAGATTCCTTCGCTTTTGACTCACACCAGGTTTTTGGATCCTCGGAAACTTGAATGAAACATTCCGCCAAAAAAAAAACTCCTCATCTTGACGTCTAACGCATTACGAATTCTTTTTTGTTTCTCAAGTGGCGGTTCTTTTCTTTGTTTTTTTTGCCTTCGACTTCATACGGACGCCGCGGGGGGCTAGCTTCGACGTCGGTTGGTGGGTCGGAAACACGGCTCTTATTCATCTTCGGTATCTTCGTCTTTTAAAGGTGGTGCGATTGTTGCTCGGAATGTGGTTCGGAGGAAGTGGTGAATTGGTTTGGTAATTGTTGTGGTTGTTGTTGGTGCATTTGTTGCATTTTAAATTGTTGAAACATCAACAATTCTTCTTGGTTAGTAAATTGAGGTTGGTAATTTGGATTGACATAGTAAGGCATTTGGTTGAATGCCGGTTGAGTGGAGGAGCCCGGATTCGAAGACGACCCCGGAATTTGGTTGGTTGGGTCGTTAAGCATACAGGAGCCCCCCCCCAAATCCAATTTGGTAGGTTGGGGTTTGGGATTGGGGGGGATTTTCATTTTTTTTAGTGAAAAAATACTAGAGAAGTAGAGAATTGTGAAGTAGTAGAAGATGTATCTGAAAGTGTTGTGTGAGTATGAGATAATCAAGTGGGTATTTATATGGATTTTTAAAGGTCTCAGAGATGTTGAGTTATTTCCTTCGGGTTTTTTTTTTATTTATTTATTTTTTTTATATTTTTATTTTTTTTTTTTTTGTTTTTTTTTTATTTTATTTTGTTTTATTTTATTATTAATATATTCTTTGTTAAAATTATTTTCTTTTTTTTAAATATATTTTTTTTTTTTTTTATATCTTTTGTTTTATTTTTAATTTTATATTTAATATTTTTTGTAAATTATTATTTACCTTTTTTTATCTTTAATTATCTTATAATATAATTTTTTTTTTTTTTTGTTTTTTATTTTTTTATAATTTATTTTTTTTATATTTTTAATATATTGCTATTTGTATTATTATTTTATTAATTTATTTTTTTTTTTATTAAATTTTTGTTTTCTTGGTACGCTCCGTGAAGCCTTTTTTCTTCGCTTCCTTATTGTACACATTTTGGATTTTATACCAAAAAGTATCTCGCTTTTGATCACACCTGGTTTTTGGATCCTCAGAAACTTGAATGAAACCTTCCGCCAAAAGCAACTCCTCATCTTGAGTCCACGCATTACGAATTCTTTTTTGTTTATCAACTTGCGGTTCTTTTTCTTTGTTTTTTTTACTTCGACTTCAAACAGCCGTCGCGGCTAGGTTTCAGCGTCGGGGTCGGAAGCGGCTCCCCTTCATCTTCGGTATCTTCGACTTCAAGGTGGTGCGATTGTTGCTCAGAATGTGGTTGAAAAGTGGTGAATTAGTTTGGTGATTGTTGTGGTTGTTGTTGGTGCATTTGTTGCATTTTAAATTGTTGAAACATTAACAATTCTTCTTGGGTAGCAAATTGGGGTTGGTAATTGGGATAGTAAGGCATTTGGTTGAATGACGGTTGAGTGGAGGAGCCCGGATTCGAAGACGACCCCGAAATTTGGTTGGTTGGGTCGTTAAGCATACCGGAAATCCAATTTGGTTGGTTGGGATTGAGATTCATTTTTTTTTTTGAGTGAAAAAATAGTGAAAAATATAGAGAAGTAGAGAAATGTGAAGTAGAAGATGTATTGAAAGTGTGTGTGAAGTATGAAATAAAAAGGGGGTATTTATAGGATTTTTAAAGGGGTAAAATTGTGATTTTGAGGGTATTTTTTTGAATATCCGCTCCCCCTAACGGATAGATTTAAAAAAATTTGGCGTGGGCTGTTAGCCACGGCGCGAAGACCCTTGGCGCGAGCCATGGAGTCGTGCGCCGTTGGCCATTTTGGCGCCATGGCTTGGCACCAAAATAACAGCCAAGGACTCCCTTTGCTCTTAGAGGTCTAACTATTCCTGTAAAGAGTGTTAACATCTATGCCCGACAACCCAAATCAGCCGACCCAACATAACCCGACCCGAATTTTACACGAACCCGATAACCCGATTTCTAATCTTAAAAAATTCAACACTCGATTTAACAGGACGCGATAACACCCCTACATGAGAGTGCTCCTAATTTACATGGTCTTAGCACGTTGTGGCTCCATTAGTCATTAACTTTTGCAATACCAGCAGCTATGTTAACATTACTCTTGCGAGGGATCGATTGATATTCGCTGTGAAGACACAACTATTCATGAAAGATTCTAAAGACGGAAAGTTGTGCTAAAATCATTACCAGATATTTCGATATCATAATAGTAACAACTCTTAAAACTGAAAATACCTACTTTACCATGAGGTACAAGCATGTAATGAATCGGATGCATATGTCACATAATTTTAGTAGCCAAGATTATATAAAATAGGAAAAGTAAATGTAAGCGTACCATATTTATCTACACCAAGAAAAATGAGTAATTAGTATGAGTCGGAGATATACGAGAGCCTTGGGTATGTGGCTGCACAAGCAATCAAAGCAAATTTATAGTAAAAAGAGCCTTGTGACATAAGTGGGACTAGAAATGATAGCCACTACTACATCAGGCTACCCCGACTTCCATGTAGACGTAGGTAGATGTGCTGAGAAGGTCGAGTGCACAACTCTATCTATTTCCTCCAATGGTGAATTTCTTAGACTATAAGTCTCATTTGGTAGCAAGTCGGCTTGTATTCGAGATATTAACTCCACCCTACTTAAGTCCTGGTAAACAGATCATGATTATACTCCCTATCGTAAGATTAAATGGATATTGGTCACTACTTTCAACTACCACAAACCAGCCATGGAATTCCCTACCCTAAATATTAACTAGTTCATCCATTACATGGGTACCTTCGTGATTCGGCACTTGTTGGGTAAGATGGTGAGCATGTTGGCTCAAAACAACCAGAATTCCCTCTCTAAAAGGGATAAAATGCACTCTTCCAGACTCAAATATCATAGATTTAGGATCCTAAGTATTCACATTTAAGAGATTGTCTACCGGTTATATAACAATCCGCCTCGATCGGTACTCAAAATTCATGTGGGTGAATCACTTATGCATGGATGATGATGTAGTTGAACTCACTTTGAGCGTCTGCCAATTCATGAATGCACCCAAAAGAGGCCTGGTTAAAAAGAGGATTTTGAATGTCGATTCTAGTGACGTGCCCATTTCATGTCACCAGAATCGACATTCCAAACCCTCCTTTTAATCAGGCTTCTTTTGGGCGAATTTATGAATTGGCAAACCCTCAAGGCAAGTTCAACTGCATAATCATCTATTCACAAATGATTCATCAAAAAAGTGATGTATTTTGAGTACCGATTTACCTTTCAGAATTGGAGGCAGATTGTTACACAAATCTCTTAAATGTGAATACTCATGATCCCAAAGGATCCCAAATGTATAAGTCTAGAAAAGTGCATTTTGTCTCTTTTAGAGAGAGAATTTAGTTGTTTTGAGCAAGCATGCTTACCATCTTTACGCAACAAGTGTTTGAGCTAAATGAGGAGGTGCGTGGATGAGCTTGTTAATATTTGGAGGTATGGGGCTAGCGACGCAGCTTGTTGCCCGCTTGCCTTCCACTACTATGTAAATCCTTATTAAAAATTATAATAAAGTAAAAAAAATATATGACCAAAATGTTTAATTTTAGGATACATGTTCAGTTTGAGGACTTTGACGACTGTGGTGGGGTGGAGTTTATATCCCGAATACAAGCTGACTTGAGTCTCATGTCCACCTACATTTATACCATAGTGTTCTGGATTAATCTTTCATCTCGTACCCTAAATTACAAAATTAAATATTGTCAATAGGCACACCGAACGCTTCACCATTTGAAACAAACATATCGCATGGGTGAACGTCATCTGCATTTTATTTGATTGAAAAGTGATGAAAAGGGGGAAAATACAATTTGGAATTTAGTAAATGAACGATCGAGATCAAATATCTTACCGATCCGTGTATTCACATCTACGCTCCTTTTGAAAGTCAGTTCATCGATTCGCGTGATCAATGAATGAACGGTGTAGATCAATGATATTTGGTTTTGTTGTGTAAAGGCATCCTTACAGCATGGAGTATGGCGGCTTGTGACATATTCACACCATGCCACATCACCATTTTACTCCTACTAAAAAATATTCTTTCACTTATAACACACCCTTATCTTTTCACTTTGGTCTCACCATCACAATTTTATTTTATTTTTTATTTTTTTAACACAAACATAATTCATTTCATTTAAATTAAAAATATAAACATACGGAATTTAAATATACAATACGGAATTTAAAAATACAATACGGAAATTTAAAATACAATACGTAAACGTGTTAATCTGTTTCGTATTCTGAATCAGATTTTACCCCACATTCCAACCTGAATAACTCATCATGAGCTTGTATTCTGAATCAGATTTCACCCCACATTCAATTTGCAAAGCTAAATCCAGAATTGCGTTCTGATGACCATTATCGTCAATTAGTTTTTGAACCAAAGCTTCGATTTCAGAATCGGTATGTGAAAGTGAACAAACTATTTAAAAATATTAACAAGTTATATGTTATTATTTTTGTTTGGGATTAAATGTGAAAATTAGGTAAAAAAGAGTGGTATTTTATAATATATAAGAGGGTATAATTTAAAAAATTTAATTTTTTTGAGAGAAGTGCAAAAATCATCCCTGTGGTTTGTCAAAAAACCGTCTCACGTCCCTCGTTAAATAATTGTTCGAAACACATCCATCCGTCAATGTTTTGGGACACGATACATCCTTTGGACTAACGGTGCAAATTTTTTGCTCGTTAATTATTAACGAAGGTCTAATTTTTAACGGTGTAACTATATAGGAGGGTATTCTTGTCTTTTTGCTGCCACAGAGATGATTTTTGCACTTCTCTCTTAAAAAAAAATTTGTTTTTTTTAATTTAAAAAAAAACTTTTTTACATTATTATTCGAAAAAAAACTAATTTTTTTACAAAAATCTTCAAAACAATAAAACTCGCACTTTAGAAAAATCTTAAATTTTTGGAAATAATTTAAATTTTTTTGTACAAAGTACGAAATTTTTTAAAAAAAATTAAGATTTTTACGAAATTTTACGAACCAATCTTAATTTTACGAATTTTTTAAAAAATTTCGTAAAATTAAGATTGGTTCGTAAAATTTTTCGTAAAAATTTTTCGCAAAAATTTCGTAAAATTTTTCGTAAAAAATTTTGGTAAAAATTTTTCGTAAAATTTCGTAAAAATCTTAATTTTTTAAAAAAAATTTCGTACTTTGTACAAAAAAATTTAAATTATTTTCAAAAAATTAAGATTTTTCTAAAGTGCGATTTTTTTTAAAGATTTTGTAAAAAAAATTAATTTTTTTTTCGAATAATAATGTAAAAAAGTTTTTTTTTAAATAAAAAAATACAAAATTTTTTTTAAGAGAGAAGTGCAAAAATTATCCATGTGGCAGCAAAAAGACAAGAATACCCTCCTATAAAAAATTTGCACTGTTAGTCCAAAGGATGTATCGTGTCCCAAAACATTGACGGAGGGATGTGTTTCGAACAATTATTTAACGAGGGATGTGAGACGGTTTTTTGACAAACCACAGGGATGATTTTTGCACTTCTCTCAAAAAAAATATTATACCACAACGGCTAGATTTTAAAATCAAACCGTTTAAGCCTTTTGTTATGTCGTGGCTATGACAAGATATAGGATTTTGAGTGGTGGCGAGCATGCATGGTGTGGTGGCGAAGGATATAACAAAGCCACATCGGATGTGGCGAGCCCCGCCACCATACTCCCTCTTAATGCATCAAACTATTTTGAGTATAATACACCGTCACATCGTCATCGAACTTTAGCACATAAAACAACCATAATATATTAAACTCTATATATGTTTAATGGATTTCAATGTCATTATTTTCTTTAAGTTACTATTACATATCTTTATATACGTGGACTAGTGTTGAGTGGGCCTACATATATACCTTTTTTTTAACGACCTGCATATATACTAAAAGGGCTTTATTTTTAGAACCAGTTTTAATGCGAAAACTAACAGAACTCCTTTCAACCAATCATATTTTTTAGATATTAAATATTTTAAATTTATCTTAAAGGGTATAATGGTAAAAAACAATTTCTGTTTTATTTATGAATTATTTATTAAATTTCGTTTTTTTAAATCCCATAATTTTAGGATCTAGATTTTTTTTTTACTTTTGATTTATTTTTTTGCAGCAAACAAGTTTTCGGAAATTAAGAAAAATTATTTTTTTCTATTGTTTTTTTCTTTTGCAGTGAACAAATTTTTGAGAAAGTGAAGTGCATATATGTTTTTTAAGATTGTAATGTTTAACCATAATTTTTTGTTTGAAAACTTAATTGCATATGTGTTTTTAGTATATATTCTTCTAACTATAAAGTTTAAACCTAACCATAGAAACAATATAGATCATACCTCAAAATTTATAAAAAGCCAATAACCTAAATATCGTATACAAAATTTGATATCAAATGAAATAGAATAAAAAAACATGTATGTAACAAAAACATGTGTTTCTCATCAAATTCAATAGAACATGCACGTCATCTAAAAACATATATGCAAGTCTTTCAAAAACATGTATGCACGTTTTCAAGAACAAAAATGCATTTCTTTATCTTCATCACACGCCGTCTATAAACATACGTGCGCACCTTCAAAAAAAAAATATATATGCATGCTTTTCGAGAACATTTGTGCACGCCTTGTAAGTCTTTCAAGAACACGTATGCACGTCTTCAAGAACAAAAGTGTATTTCTTCATCACACGCCGCCTAGAAAACATACGTGCACACCTTGCAAAAATATATATGCACGCTTTTCGAGAACATTTGTGCACATCTTGCAACAACACAAGCACATTAAGTTATCATCTTTATCACATAGTCTTTCCTATCATTGAGCCATCCTCGCTAAAACATCTAAAATTAAGAAAAAAACTAATTAAACTTTAAACCAAAACAAAGATCAATTGAAACACACGTTCATGTCGTAACATATAAGTTTTGATCAATTGAAAAACTAATTAAACTTTAAACCAAAACAAAGATCATTGAGCCATCCTCGCTAAAACATCTACGCTTTAGGCTAGAAGCTAATGGATTTCATGGTGGATTTGTGTTTTAAATATCTAAGGCCTTGGTTTTAATTTTCATGTTCATGTCGTAACATATAAGTTTTGATAATTTTCTTTAATAAAATGGTAACAATAATGAACAGTACTTAAGAGAGTTAACTAAAAGGATCGCGTATTACATGACTAGATGGAAGGTCCGTGAACAAGCTAGCTTCATTTTTATTACATAATTTTACGAACGAAATTTTTTATTTAAAAAAGAATATATATATAGTGGCATTTTCTTTGCAGAACCAATTTTTTGTACAGAACCTACAGAACCTTCTACTAACCAATCAAAAAAAAAAGATCAAATAAAAAGACAAAATTTCGTGTTCATATCGGAGAGACAAATCCTTGACGGTCCATTTATCCTTAATGAGATTATGCAATGGTGTCGTAGGAGGAAAAAATCGCATATACCTTTAGTTTAGATAGTGTTTAAAAAGCGCCGCGTGCGGTTGAAATGAAAAAAAAATGCTTATTGTGTGACTCTTTAAATTTCTAATGTCTTTTTCGTCGGTGTTTTTTTTAGTTTTTAATTTTGGGCCAATCTTGGCTCCGTCACTGGATCGCTTATCATACACCAAAGATCAAACAATTTTGTGAAAGGAACATGGGACAGTGTGCACCTTGAGCAATATGATGCTTGGTCGAGCATTCACAAACAATATAGTGACGGTAGTATCTAGGGGTGAGCGTGGTGTGGTTTGGTGCGGGGTTTGACTAAAACCGAACCCCAACCGCACTTGCGGTTTTATAAAAATAGAAACCGAACAGCACCACATTTTGCGGTTTCGGTTTTACTGGTTTTTTACGGGATTTGAGGGTTTTAACCGCACCGCACCATCACTTGTGACTTATATAATTAATGTGAGTTTTTGCGATTTTTGTTTTACAATGTTGGTTTTTTCGGCTATAATAATGCATATATTTAATCTAAAAACACACACACTTATGACTTATAAGAATACTAGCTTCAAGGCCCGCCCGTTGGGCGGGAAGCTTTAAGGTATTGTTGGAGGTGTTGTAGACAAATAAATGTAATTAGCAAGATAGTTCATAAGACAATATTGCGAAACATTGATTTAAAAAAAGAATTAATTATGATACAACATAATATAATTTGTTATGAGCTAACGTATTAATAGAAAAACTATTTAATAGTATCTACAAAAACACTTGGTACGCTCCCTACAACAATGAAGTGTATTCATACATTCATGCGTTTGAGCTTGTATGACATAGATATCAAAGCAAGTACTCGCTCGTTAGATCATGTATTTTCTAAGCCATGGTTCAACCTTATAATAGCTTTCTGCAAAGACTCTAAAGCGGGAAGCAGATTCCTTGTGTTTTCTTAAATCGAGTGACCATTAGATGTAGAGAGCTCTTGCAAAATAAATATCTAAGTGGCAAGTAGTTCAAGCAATAACACTTGAATGTTGGCATGTGAAAAGTGAGAATTATAAGCATACATGTACAACATTGAGAATTATAAGCATACATGTACAACATTGTATTCCTAACTTCGTTGAGATAGTTGCATATAGATAGTTGCAATCGTTAAAGTCAACTCATTACCTCTGTCCCAGAATTTATAAGGAAAACAACCTAAAACATGAACGAAACTTTAGAATCATCAAATATCTGATCTTGGTATACGAAATCCGTAAAATTAAAAAACTTACGATATTGATTAAGTGAAATATACATTTAGGACATGTGGAAAGTTCGGATGACTTACAGAACATACACCATAATTCATTAACTTGCAATTGTCAGATTTCAGTTACATATATACCAATTTCATTTGTAAAAGCTAACATGACCATGGCCTATCATAACGCAAACAAACCTACAATTACGTAGCAATAGATTAGTCTGCGGCAATAAGCGTTATCAGCTTTGACCCGTATCTTTCTAACCTCTTTTTTCCTATGTTTGACCCATTACAGATACAAAAAAGCCCATTTTGCTCATTCATACCTGATAACCTTTTGTTAGCATGATACCTATTTCAAGACCAAATAATCAACTCCATTTGATCATAGATAGGGGACACTGAATACTTCCTCTACAACCGACAATATCCACTGTGTATGCATTTTGGGATTCGAGAATTGAAATTCACACCAACTGCCTTCGATCGTGAAACTTAGTTAACCTAAATATAGAAAGACAGTTCATAGTTCCATGTTTATTTAGTATAAATACCTTACCAACAAATCAAAAACATCTTTATTTTGACACTTAGTAGTTTAGCATAGCTCTGAAGTAGCTTCTTTATCCAAGAACAGGCAAAGGGCAACCAACATTAGCATGTTTCCCCAAAGCCACTTTAATTTCATCGACTGCATCTGCTCCTGCCACCACGATTTAAATTTATATGGTTAAAATGTAGTGAAATGGTTAGCATTACCCTTTTTGTAATCTAATTAAAAAGAGTATGAATATACAATTACAGGAATGAGTAAAAACATACGTACTGGAAAAATGGTTAAAAAATTAAACATCGTCTGTTATATTTAAAGGTTTGGACCTATTAATTCATATTTTTAGTTGAGTAAATTGCATAAATCTTCCCTAAAGTTTGGCCAAATTGCATATTTCATCCCAAATGTTACGAAAGTGCAAGAATCGTCCCTGTGGGGAAACCTTTGGTGCAAATATCATCCCTATGGGGACGATATTCTATTTATGTTTATATTATGATTTTTCAACTCATATACCATCTGATATTGCATCTCATTGATAAGCCAATACTTCCTTTATACAGATTAAAAAATAATACACGACGAATGAATTATTTTTACTTCTTTTTTCCGATCTAAGTTTAATAGTGAATGGTGAAGTCTGGTTGTCAAGTAAAGTTTAGTGTTAAATACAATAAATAAAAAAAGAAAAGCATGATCACACACCTGCACACGTTCTGTAATCTTTAGCACCGCATGTATAGCACTGTCATGCAGGATTTGGAATACCAATGCAGGGTCAGTTGCATATGCGTTTTTTATTGAGTATTATAGCATCTTCTGTGGTTTGTCTGTCAATGGTACTAACCAACATGATAACCACATCAGAACCCATAGCAGTTGCTTCCTATATCTCAATGCAAGTATTGAAAAATTACCAACAACTCAAAAAGTCTACGTATGTATGAGCGTGTGCAGAACATAATTAAATTTGTATTAAAATGAAAACATATGATTACTCATAATGAAAACAGTACCTATTGCAGAATTTCATGGGGCGTCAATGCCTCGTGGAGTTCTTCCTTATTCTTTTGTTTGAGTTCCTAAAAAAACAGGATAGCCTCCATGCGCCTCAAAGAAGGCTAAGTAGATTCAGGAACTTGTGTATCCAGTTATTCGAACTGACGCTCAATTGCCTATAGACCAATGAAATATCAGATGGCATAAGACAAAGGTGATGAAAAAAACATAATACTTTATAGAAATGCGTACAGCGTACTTGGTATCCTTTTTGGAGGTCCTAAAATGTCCTGTACCATAACTTTTCTAAAAAATGTATGCAGTCACAAAAAATAATAAATTTATGCAAATTCGGCAAGCTAAATAAGGTTACATATTTTTTTCATATGCACTGCTTTAGTCATTGTAATTATGTGTCCCTTTTGGGTCATTTTTGTAACCCGTAATCTTGATTTTTATATGATTTTTAGAACTGCATCTATAACATTTCATCATATTACAGTCCATATAATATAGCGTTTTTTGTTTAAAAAATGAACTAAACGTAGCATTTTATACCTATATTCAACAAACTATTAGCCATATTATAACTTAATTGTAAAAAAATCTGAATAGCTTCGACTTAGCCATTGCACTATAGCACATCCAAATGGCATCAACCCTTCCTTTCATCGTTTTCAGCACGTATTTGTGTTGTAAACAAATGCGACTTACTTAAGAGAGTGGTGTAGGTTACCCGAACCTACCCATCTTATCCCCTAAACCCACCCGTTTCAGATGCACTTCCATTCTAAAATAATCCACCAACAAACCAGTATATCATAAGATTACTGAACTCGTATAAACGTTTTATTTTTAGAAACAGCAATAAAAAAGGCGCTATATATTAGTATAATGAAAAGTATGCTGCTGCTAAATAGTTGAATACCTTAAAGGCGAAGCAACTTTGTTGTTAAAATCAAAAACCGCTAGTCCAACGTACTTATCGCCAACATCCAAACCAAGTAAACGGCCTCGTTCGATAGCAGGGAACTTGAGCAAGTTTTCGAATAAGTTAAGTGGCTTCATGTACCTCATCTATCATTCCAATTTTCACAAATATTAGTACATAACCTACAATCTTAACATAAAAATTGAAGCTTTAAGTAATATAAAGATGTAACCTTTCTATATCTAGAATCTATAACATTACCCATAAAGCATAAAGCAAAAAAGGTCATTAACTATTTTTTTCCCCGTTACCCATATAGCAATAGGCTTTGCAACATGAACTCTATTGAACCATATTAATGCAGCCGTCCCAATGCATCAGTTTCCTGTGACAACGCATCAGCCCGACATGTGGTGACATAAATTCAGGGCGGGAGGCTCACCTGAAAATTTTGATGATAAATAAATTGTGAGAGTCTGAAATGAGGTTTGGAATAAAATTTGCAAAATGACATACATGTCTAAGTTAGTTCCAAAATACCAGTTATATTGACACCATAAAAAAATGTCAAATTTAATATTTGACTGAAAGAAACACCCCCTTCTCCCCTCTTTATACATACATAGAAACGGTGGGAATACTCTTTAGTTGTGGTTTTTATTTTCTTGTCTAGTAGTCTTGTCGTTGGCGAACTATACATAATTTTTGATTTAAAATACAAAAAATAGACCCCAGAATCTGATATAACTAAATAAAGCATTAGTATATCAGATATCAGGTATATTGTTATTTTTATAGACCGCGCATATAAAGTTCATCTGTTTAATAGTAATTTGTTCTAGTTACTATAGATTAGTCAACCAATATATCATCAGTAGAGGTTAATGATTCTGATACATATGTATTTTTGAAAAAACAAAGAACAGTAAGTACTAAACAATTTTCATGGCTACTTTTACTTAAAGCTGAAAGAATTTTACCAGTTTTGCCATGGTTAGCAATGGATTTTTTGAAAACCTTTGTTTCGGATAAAAAAGGGTATTGCTTGAATCTAACAAAAGAATATATTACTCGGTCACAAATTTGAGTTATCCAGGATAAGATACTCAGACTCACGGTCTCCTCCAAAAGCTTGTAAATGTAGGTTTATATAATGTTGTCAACGGTTTTCTTTATACCCCGGTCCATACCTGAACCTATCGTGGTCCTACCACATCAACATCAATAGGAAAAACAGTTGAGAAAAACAGTTGTTTATGTAATCTTACCGTAAATCAATAAAATGTTCCTAGCAGGCACTTGTGTTCCAGTAACTCACCTTTGTTGGGTCATGATTCCAGCTGACATTAAAGACATCCCGACCCTTAGACGCATCCTCATGTTCCTCTAGTCCTGTCACAAATCTGTAGGCACCAACACCAAATTCGACAACACCAAATTCGACAACACCCTTAGACGCATCCTCATGTTCCTCTACTCCCTTTTTGTGAAAATCAAGAATAAAGCCAACACCAACACCAAATTCGACAATTACCTGGTTCCAGTTTAGGGATGTTTTTGCAGAGAATGGGTTCCCTAAAGACAGGTAAATACATGGGGCAAGAAAAAGAAATTAGCTTCAGACGCATTTCATCAAACACGTGGTGTGCATAGAACATCCTCATTAATTCATTACAAATCCAATTCAAAACTTCATCCCAAATGGAACATAAAAAATAAAAACAATCGAGTTTTATTATAAAACTAATAATCACCAATAATTCAAATAAATTTTGATAAAAAATTTAATACCTAAAGTTTATAAAAATTAAAAATAACCTGATGAGTAGTATGCATTTCAAACAACCTGGATTTTTTTAACCCATCTTCAGATTCAACAACTATATACGGCTCTAGCTTCATAATCCATGGATCCTAAGTTTAATTTAGACCCACATATATATTTATGATCAATTTTTTTTTCTGATTGTGTTTAATTTTTTGATTCATTGATTTGAGGATCCAATCGATTTGGGGGAATTTCAATTTGAGGGAGTTCACAGATCTAGGGAATTTCGATTTGAAGGTGAGAGGCTGCTGGTTTTTGTTTCTAGGAAATTTGCTTTAATGGTTTTGTTGGAAGGGTTTATTTTGGAAATTAAATGTCAGTCGTTGATTATTGAGGGGATTATCCACGTGTCGTTTTCTTAGAATTTTGGGGCAAGATCATAGTTTCAAAAGCTTCTTTTATATAGGTTATAGATATAGATTATATATATCATGCACTAAAAGCCTTTTAACACACATTAAATAATTAATGTGCCGTTTTTCGGTTTTAAATAATCAATGTGCGGTGCGGGTTTTGTGGTTCGCTTTTACGAGTAAAATCGCAACCGTACCGAATTTTACGGTTTTTCTTAAAACCGATCCATCGGTTTTTGCCATTGTGCGGTTTTTACGGTTCGGTTTTTTGCGATTTTGCGGTGCGGTTTCTACTCACCCCTAGTAGTATCTGGATATTGGTTATGAACTTGAGAGACCAATATTTATGAACTAGCTCATTATCATCGTAGGAGTTTTAACATATCGAATTTGTGACGCAGAATTCTGCGAGCCATAAACCAAATATTTATGAACTAGATCATAAGTCGTCATTCTTTTTGTCACCCTAACAAGCCCCACGCCAAAAAGATTTTTTTATTGTTTTCCAAATGTCATATATGAAATAAAATGCGCTGACAAATGAAATAATACAATATATTAGATAGAGTAAATTGCAAAAATGGTCCTTTTAGTTTGGCCAAATTGCATATTTGGTCCGCCGAATTACGAAATTGCAAAAAACGTTTTTATTTTGAAGGTTTGGTTCCACTTTTGATCCTTGGTCGAATTTTAGCCTATTGAAATGACTAAAATACCCTCTGTAATAAGGCCAAACCACAAGGACCATTTTTGCAATTCTCTCTTTTCTATTATTATTATTATATTAAATTATTAATATTTATTTATTATATTTTATTTATTTATTTTAAAAAAAATAAAATTTGTTATTTTTAAAAAAATTAATTTTTTTCAAGTTTTTTTATTTCGGTTTCAGTTTACGCGCAATAATAATACATTAATTTTAAAAAAAATTAATTTTTTTTATTTCGTTTTCATTTTACGAGCAATAATTAAAAAAAATCTTTAAAAAAATTTTAATTTTTTTTATTTCGGTTTCATTTTTTTATACGAAGCAATTTTAAAAAGAAAATAAAAAAAAATTAATTTTTTTTTCTTATTTCGGTTTCAGTTTATGAGCAATAGTAAATAAAAAAAATTAATTTTTTTTTATTTCGGTGTCAGTTTACGAGTAATAATAAAAAAAATTATTTTTTTTTCTTTTAAAACTATTTATTTTTGCTCGAAAACTGAAACCGAAATAAAAAAAATTATAAATTTTTAAATTTTTTTTTATTATTGCTCGTAAACTGAAACCGAAATAAAAAAAATTTAGAAAATTTAAAAAATTAAAAAAAAAATAAAAATAAATAAATAAAATATGATAAATAAATAATAATAATATAATATAATAATAATAATAGAAAAGAGAGAATTGCAAAAATGGTCTTTGTGGTTTGGCCATATTGCAGAGGGTATTTAAGTCATTTCAATAGGTCAAAATTCGATCAAGGATCATAAATGGAACTAAACCTTCAAAACAAGGACGTTTTTTGCAATTTCGTAATTCGGCGGACCAAATCAGCAATTTGGCCAAACTAAAAGGACCATTTTTGCAATTTACTCTATTAGATATGATTGATTTGCTGTTGCAACAGATGATCCTACAAGTTACCAAAATGTTTTGTAAAAAAAACACAAGTTAAACTAATTATTTATTTATAGAGGTAGCCTAAAAGCCCAAAGCCTTTAATCCCAATGTGTTATGTTTGTCAAAAGTTTTTCTTCAAGAAGGTCTACGATATTGTTATCTTTGATTCATGTTAAATATACCTTTAGCATATATTTGTTTGTTTGTGTA